>OX381708.1:76913819-77219636 GCA_947462335.1 Harmothoe impar
AGAAAAATGGTCAGAATTTCCAAAAATGTGATTTTCGGGAAATTGGCAGAAATGGCGAGAAAAACGGTCAGAAACGAAAAAAGTCTATTTTTGTCGGGAAAACTGTCCAATTGGGCGAGAAAAATGGTCAGAATTTCCAAAAATGTGATTTTCGGGAAATTGGCAGAAATGGCGAGAAAAAAGGTCAGAAAAGAAAAAAAGTCTATTTTTTCCGGGAAAATGTCCAATTGGGCGAGAAAAATGGTCAGAATTGCCAAAAATGTGGTCTTCGGGAAATTGGCAGAAATAGCAAGAAAAAAGGTCAGAAATGAAAAAGTCTATTTTTTCCAGGAAAATTTCCAATTGGGCGAGATAAAAAGTGGGCGAGAATTTCCCAAAATGTGATTTTTGGGAAATTGGCAGAAATGGCGAGAAAAAAAGTATAAAAAGTGTAAAAAAGTCAAGTACACTTTTTTGGTACCTTATTTCTGGGCCATTTCCCAGGGCCTATAATTCAGAAATCGCTTGGGTTGAGGATGTGTCCTTCTCTGAACTGGTTCTATGGGCTACTGGCATGAGGCAAATGTAATATCAAAGTGTATAATATAGAATTTCCCATTTTGCTATGTGGTCAAACTTGGGAAATACACCTTTCCCTTTGAGCATGAAGGCAGGTTCAGAGAGTTCTCCCACCAGTATTTGTCATTACAATTGGGCCATAATTAGTTTTCGGTGTCTATATAACTATGTCAATAGGCATATCTGTTACCATAAGTAAACCAAGATTATTTAGGGAAATATGACTGTCTGAAAATGACACAGAAATAGAATTGGCACTTTTGACCCCCAAATATAGCCATGTGGGATAGGTGAACCCAAACCAGAATATATATGATATATATTTGAAAGAGCTATATCTCCCCCTCACATTGATGTAAGAAAAAAGCTGGGTTCTCATTTCCTTCATAATGTTGTAATCCAATGAAAAACACTGATTTTCCTTGAAATTGACAATGAGGACATGTTAAGGTAGCTCTCCTATCAAAAGTAGTTTTCATGAAGTGTGCCTATTTTGGTTTCTGTATCTACCTCAAATTGTCAAAAGGCATGCGCAATACTATCAGTGAAATATGCTTCATTCCGAAAATATTACTGACTAAAAATGGCTGAGATGTGAAATTGACAATTTTGAAAAATTAGTGGGAAATTGGCAGAAATGGCGAGAAAAAAGGTTAGAAATGAAAAAAGTCTATAACCTTTTTTTCTCGCCAAATATGCATATTTCCTGGAAATCTCATTTTTTGACGTTTTGACCATTTTTCTTGACCAATTGGACATTTTCCCGGAAAAAATTGACTTTTTTCATTTCTGACCTTTTTTCTCGCCATTTATGCCAATTTCCCGAAAAATCTCATTTTTGGAAATTCTGACCCAATGCCATAAGATACCTGTCACAACCTGTTGACAGATTGACAGCGTGACACTGAAAGTGGAAACCTCACACCTCAAACCTCAAACCTCAAACAACTTTTTTGTTGTCACTTTTTGATTTGCACTTTTCACTTTTTGATTTGCACTTTTCACTTTTTCGGTGTAATTTTCAGACAGTCATATTTCCCTAAATAATCTTGGTTTACTTATGGTAACACATATGCCTATTATCATAGTTATATAGACACAGAAAATTAGTTATGGCCCAATTGTAATGACAAATACTGGTGGGAGAACTCTCTGAACCTGCCTTTATGCTCAAAGGGAAAGGTGTATTTCCCAAGTTTGACCACATAGCAAAATGGGAAATTCTATATTATACACTTTGATATTACATTTGCCTCATGCCAGTAACCCATAGAACCAGTTCAGAGAAGGACACATCCTCAACCCAAGCGATTCCTGAATTATAGGCCCTGGGAAATGGCCCAGAAATAAGGTACCAAAAATGTGTACTTGACTTTTTTTCATTTCTGACCTTTTTTTTCGCCATTTCTGCCAATTTCCCGAACATCACATTTTTGGAAATTCTGACCATTTTTCTCGCCCAATTGGACATTTTCCCGGAAAAAATTGACTTTTTTCGTTTCTGAACTTTTTTCTCGCCATTTCTGCCAATTTCCCGAAAATCACATTTTTGGAAATTCTGACCCAATGCTAAAAGATACCTGTCACAACCTGTTGACAGATTGACAGCGTGACACTGAAAGTGGAAACCTCAAACCTCAAACCTCAAACCACTTTTTACTTTTTGGTTTTCACTTTTTGATTTTCACTTTTCACTTTTAGGTTTTAACTGCTCACTTTTAGGTTTGCACTTTTCACTTTTAGGTTTGCACTTTTCACTTTTTGATTTTCACTTTTCACTTTTTGATTTTCACTTTTCACTTTTTGATTTTCACTTTCCACTTTTTGATTTTCACTTTTCACTTTTTGATTTTCACTTTCCACTTTTCACTTTTCTATTTTTTGGCCCTTCTGGGCCACTGTACAGGTCAATTTATAGATAAAATAGATCCTTCTTTCTATATGAAAATAGGTGGAATACCTCCTATGAGAATAAAAGTCAACCAACTGTAAACCGGACAACAATAACAATCTGCAAATTGCTGACTGAATGCCGCCTCCTGGTAGGTGAAAATCATACTAGTAGATATTGTGTTTATGTGTTGAGCAATGGAAAACTTCTCTCCACTCATTACTGCCACTTGATGGCTTTTGTCAACACTATATTACCGAACCCCACCAGAATGTAAATGATAGTTGGAATTTGAGTTGTGTATTGCCTACATCAAAAGTCTCTTGCTAAAATAAATGGCAGATTATAAGAGGGTTACAAAATCATATGAGATGCAAATGAAGAAAATGTAGGTTTGCGTGTGCCAACTGGTAGAGCCACTTTAACCGCCATGACTGGATTGGAACTTTGATTGCCTTGTAAACCTCGTGATATGAGATGTGAGCAAACATAGCCGTTGCAGACAATGTTGTGAGAATTCTGTTAAAACCAACGTAAATACAACTTTGATATGAAAAAGTCACCCTTTCTTGCTGCATTCCTCTATAGAGCCATACTTTCCACTGTCCACCTATACATCCTAGGAGATGCAGCTGAGCATGCATTGTACATGCCCAGCCCCGGCTGTATGGTGTAGCTCAAAGAGGCAAACGTGCGGCTATTTGCTGGGGATGAGAGGATGGACTCTGTCCGAGAGGCAAATGAGGAACTGTTTGCCTCATGAGGACGAGTGGCTGGGTACAGCTGAGGCCATCACACAAGGTCACTACTGGGAGGCCATCAGCTGCATGCTTTTCAGGACCAACAAACTTTCGCAAAACTTTGGTCAATAACCGCCAATAAAGTAGCCCTCGGCCCTCAACCCGTAAGCAATATGCGGCATCATAGTCCTGAAGCCAATCTATGAGTTGCCCTGAGGCTAGAACATAGGAAGTTTGCTGACCATTGTGTCACAGAGTAGACCTGAGGCTGTGTCTCACCAAATCAATACATGTTGAAAGTGTATGACCAGGTGCAATCTATGACAGGCAAGTATGAATTTGAAAAGTTATTATTGATATAAAAGAATGAAATTAGCAGCATAACGTCCTAAAACATCCATTGACTTTTTCCGGCAATTTCTACTTAGATCTGCCTTAAATAAGCCATTTTCATTCATGCAGGTCATAGATTGCGGGCAGTCATAGACTTTCAATTTCTATTGATTTGGTGAGACAGCCAAGAGTCAATCGATGACAGAGTGATGATAGCCCAGGCACTGCGACAAATGTCTCCCTTTTGGGGCAAAGATGAAGAAATATATGTGACACAACGATGCAATGTGGGGAGAGATATAGGAGCCTTTGCCAAACTTTGCCAACAGTACTTAATAATCCCCACATCGAACCTTGGATGTTCTTATTTAATCGTTATACAACGTAGACTTCTGTTTTACTCTGTTCTACAAATGGGCAAGTCAATATGGCAATGTGTGAACTCATCGATCGCTGAGTCAGCAAAAGCTCAGGTCTCCCTTCCCTACCGTTGGCCTTGTATGATGTAGACGTAGTGTCCGTGTCACGTGGAGGTGCAAGGGGAGTGGACAGCGTCCAATATACAGGGGCTTCTGGGTAAACACGTCCTAATTCCCCCTGAGAGACGCTCTACCTATCCGGCAGTCATAGACAGAAGGCAGTGTTTAACCCTTTAAGGGCGATATGTCCCTAAAAGATGATATTTGTCACCATGATACACCAATGCAGCCCCGACAAGTAACTTGGTGGGGCTCCATTGGTTAATCAAGCCGATCATACGGGAGTGTCTCAACCCAATAGGGTTGGCATGATGCTTAAATCCAGCACTTGTGAGTTACTCGCCAGGGCTGCATTCATGCATCATGCTGACCAAGGGCATGATGCATGAATGCATGATGCCGCCCTTTAAGGATAGGCAGCAGTCCATACTCAAAAGTAGTCTCAATGCAGCCCTGCAAACGATCTAGATCTGATAACCACCCGTGTATTCTTCTCGGGGAAGACCCCAGATCCTAAACTGCTCAAAGAGTAAATCCCGAGTAATGACGTCATAGTATAGCCAATAGCAGCCATGCACACATTGGTGGGTAACTGACTCCAATACCGGATGGAGGCAGGTACATGCTATATACTCAACAATCGATTTGTCTCAATAGACAGGGGAAACAGATCTTCCATACTAACTGCCAAACTGTCCGAAAGTCTGAAAGCCATGTGATGGCAAGCACATTTAATACTCACTCTACCATTACCATCTTGTGTTAAACGCACTACAGGACATAAAGTGTATTCGATGTAAAATGATTACAAATTAACACTTATAAGTTGTAAACTTTGTAGAAATACTATTTGAATATGAACATATACACCCGACAACATGGAGAGTACTAGGTACCATTTGATAAGACACTCTTAGTAAGTCACATAAGTGACAAAGGTTACCGCCGAAAACCAGTTATTAAACTGAAAAGTGGCCTGCTTTGTATGCAGCAAATACCTCATATGACATATTCTTGATGTAATAATGTAACTGTTATAGCTTCCTGAAATAAAGCTATTTGTTAAAAAAAAACCACAAAAAGACTTGAGGATGATTACACGCTGCTCTGTTAATCAAAGGGCGGGTATTCTGTGCTCAGTTTGAGATATTTGAGTTTGGAAAGTTTAGCTTTGCACATATAAGAATTCACTATGTGAATGTAATGCTTTGCAACAGACGGATCAATACTACTAATGATAAGGGATATAAATCAAAATGACAATGGAAATTTTATAATTCCGGACACAGAAGATGATCCATAGGTGGCACATTAGGCATACCGGGACACACGCCTGGCAGTTTGTTTGAAAGTTAGCCAGTGGCCAGTTTTAAACAACAGCGAGGAAGTAGTTTGGAAGGGGATGGCCTAATTGATTTGGACCTCTTTTGATAGGGGCGACCGAACATATTTACAATTTTATTCTTAGTGAAAAGGCTGAGAATAACAGCCATAAATTTGCGCCCCCCCGGGGGGCTGGTAAGGATTTAGACCAATAACTAAAAAGAAAAACTTACTACCTCACGTGAGGTTTGCTCTATATAAAAAAAAGAGTAAACCTGCTTCCCCTTCTTTAACTGTAGAAAGTATCAGATGAATGTATAGAGAAAGTGGGTGCTTCCCATATAGTGAGTTACTAACCCACGCCTACCACGAGCCTAAACCACGTCAGCCTGGCCTATCCCACGCCTAACTCACACCCCCACCTCTCAGCGCCCTCACCGGCAGGAAATGGTACTAGACCTGACACAGCTCCGGGCTGCAGACAGACCCGCATCCTGATTGGTCCGTCGTGTGACCTACTGACCTAAATAACCCGCGCTCCCAGACTGAGAGAGATCCTAAGTTCTGGGAGTTGCTCATTTCTACATACACCCATCCCAACACTGGTTATGGGAGTCGTGTATGGAGATAAACGGCTTGGTTGGGCCACATAGTGTTTCTATAGCCACAATAGTGGAGAACATCTGTCGTTAACTTTCCCTGGAAATATACTAGGAGATAAGACTACTGGAGTAACAACGTAGGCTGGGTCGCCCGGCTTATAGTTTTTGTGGGATCCTGCAACTTTTGATTAGACCACACAGTGTTTCTATAGTTAAGACCATCTGGTTGCTACTATAATTCATGGATAACAATTCTGGGAGATACAACACGTGGAAGACCAGAGGAGTATTTATAACTGCTCAGAGAGCACATGTGAGTTACTCACTTCTGGGAAGGAGCAGGTATATCCTGGGCGGTAGGATACGTCAGGGATGTGTAGGGGATCATCCTGCTCTTAAGGCGCTCACACCCTGTGACTGACCAGGTGTAACAAAACTAAAGAATAAGGTGAGTTAGCAGACTTTTGTTGTTTATAACCCTTAAAGGGCAGTATAGTGCTATAATGTGAAGTAACTCTCTCATCATGGTGCAATAATCCAGCTGCAAGATCTAAGCCCGGACTAGTTTGATGCCAGAGCTGTTTTTAAAGGCCCAACTATTGTTACCCCTATAGCGATAGTTGGAGTGGAGCCTGACCCTATATATAAATAGATAGAGTGAGCTAAGGTTTAAGTGTCATGCCGGTCCTACAGGGTTGATACACCACTTGATTGTCGGTTCCGCCTTTTTGATATCTGCATACTGCATTGACTTATTTTACCCTTCTGTTCTCCTGCTGAATAAATGCGATCGTTAGAAGTGACTGTGTTGAATCCATGCATTATGCATACTCTGAAGGGCTCATGTATTCTCCATGTATGCACAGACCAGTTGCCAATGTCAGTTGTCAACCTCAAACTGATTATAACACATTGGCCAGAACCATAGATTTCATAAATCCATGGCTCTGCAGCCTGGGCTAAAAAATGATGAAAAGTGTGTTTCAGGTTACATGGTGTGAAAATGTAAGCACTTAAAGTTAGTACATCCGATGTGTGTGACAAAAAAATAGATTTCCCTAAAAATGGGTCAGAATGTTCACAAATAATATATTTGACTTCCTATCTGTTTCATTTCCCCTAATTCCCTCCGATTTTGCTCTAATTCGATTTTATCGCCCAATATATGGTCATTTTGGAATAAAAGAGAGCACACTTTTATTCCCCTCCATCGAAAATGCACTAGAAAAACCCATGGTTGGGGGGACATTGGAACCCTTTGTGATCTAATACCACCCATTGAAGACATTTAATTGATCTCTATTCTCTAAAAATCACTGGTTATGGCGTGTCTCAAAACAAAAACAAAAAGGATTCACCCCACCACATCAGCGTTTTAGCACTTGATATGGTAGGACACAGAATCCATACTTTGCATTATGAAGATAGTAGCATACAAACACCAAAAGTAGCCTCTTGCCTTAGTAAATGAGTTTAATAATGAGGACGAGCATCAGACATGGTCTGTAGTCAGGACAGAAAAGAAATGTGAAAAAGTAAGGGATGTGATTTTGTCCTACAATATGTTTCAGCCAATGTCAGAATGTCAGTCAGACCTGGTTTTCAGAGACAGCCGCCTCAGGCCTTGTGGGACTTCTCAGAAGTCTGTCAGAGAACTAGATGTACATGGAAATACTCCACGGACAGCAGGAGCAAAAGATGTGCCTTTTGCTGCATGTACAGAGAAAAGAAGTAGAATCACGGTGACTCCCAAAGGGGAGTCTGGACTTGATCACTGAGGTAACTCTCCCCAGGACTCTAAAGTGACTCCCAATCATTAGAGAGTCTTAGAATAGGAGTTCTTATAGATTTTTGCTACTGTTAGGAAGTCACTTTAAAGTCCTGGAGAGAATCATCTCAGTGATCAAGTCGGGAGTCACAGTGACTTTTCTCTGTGTGCATGCAATTTCGGGGGTACAATGCTATTTGATGAATCTCCTTCTGAGCAAAGTGTAACATTAAAAAGCCCGCTGGCAGGTGGGGTGGTGGTAGATGAGACACTGTTGTAGAATTGCTGAGTTACTCACATGGTCCGCATTCATGTACCATGCCTACCCAGTGGGATCGATACGCTCCAAGCACTTGATGCACCAAGGCAGTACCTGTAGGTAGCCCACTGGCTCTGCCTTAAGTTAACTAACACTGCATCATCACTACACATGCCATCCTTTTAATGTTGCTAAATGATGACATCTGTTGTCATGATGGACCACTGCAGGCACGGTGAGTAATTCACTAGTGCTGCATTAGTTCATCATGCCGAACCTTCAGGGATGTCTCAAACCCGTAGTGTCGGCATGATGCTTGAATGCAGCACTGGCGAGTTACTCTCCAGGGCTGCTTTCAGGTATCATGACGACCATCGGTTGATTCATTAAGGAATAATGCCACCCTTAAAGGGTTAAAGGGGTACTAATGTCATGTCCCCGACTCACATAGTGTCCCGTCCGTACCTAATCTGTAGGTCACATGGTGCGTCCAATATGTCACGTGATGCTACCCCTGTCATGTGACATGTCACCCTGTCCATACGTGACATTTATAGGACTGTACCCAGGACTCATTCCTTAACCGTTGTTTCCGGACTTTTTCTGAAAAAGATATTTACCATGTCTTAAAAAGACATATATATAGCCAGAGAGTGTCCTTCATCGACAGTTTCGAGCATGGAACCAATACGTTTTTATACATTTTTTAATAAATTATATATCAACACAGAAAGTCAATATCTAATAGGTGATCCAACCATCGTGCTAAAGCCTTAAAGCTGTGGAGCGGTATAGATCTCCATGGCCAATCTTTATCATCAGAAGTCTTGGATATAGGAATAATTAAACAAAATGTGACGTGGAAAGATTTCATCAATAGTTATTAAAGGGATCAACTGCAGGACATGTAGGTCCATTATGATGGTGGCAGTTATAGGGCCTATGCCAAGTGCCAATTCGTTCCCTTGATTGACCAGACTACTACGCTAATTGCTCCGGTTGTATATACCGCATGGTAAAAGAATAACACTAACCCTTTAAGGATGTAGAGTGGCTAGAAGATGACATTTGTCTTCATGATGCACCAATGCAGCCCTGGTGAGTAATGCGCCGGTGCTGCATTGGTGCATCATGCCGACCCTTTAGAAGTGTCTCAACCTGTAGGGTCGGCATGATGCTTGAATACAGCCCTGGTGAGTTACCCGCCAGGGCTGCATTTACACATCATGCCGATCAAGGGCATGATGCATTAAGGCATTATGTTCATCATATACATCCAGTTGCATTAACGTTATGGTAACTGGAGACCCTATGTGGAGTCTGAACGAAACCGTCCCTAACTAGACTGTTACAGAAACAATGTACATTAAGTGGGTATAAGTGGGCTGTCATGTGCAGCTTGCCAAAGTCCAGACCTGTAACAGTGTATTCATGAATGGCGCCTGTTAGTATGATAGGCATATCAGTAACTCTTTACAGAGGTCTAGGTCTAGTACATGAGCACTATATTCCGCATTAGCAAGCTACAGTGGCTCCACCTTTTGGACCACTGGTACCAATGATAAGGGAACATTCACAAATGACGTCACCTTTTTTGGGGCCATTTGTCACCTTTTGTCACCTAACAGCAATAACCCACCTAAGTAAGACTATAAGGCTGCGTTATGCGTCATAATTAATACTAGTCATTCATGCCTCACAGATATCTATAAGGCTGCGTTTTGGAAGCACCAGGTTTTGAATAAGCACTGGTCCCACTGGTATATCAGTCTTCAAACATTTCTTGATAAAGTGTGAACCACATTTTGAATAAATGCTTGTTTTCTAAATTCGTGTGTATACGCAAGCCCCATAAGTGGAGATTATTAGCTCAATGTCAGTTTTCGCGGTTTATAAATCAGACAATTATTATGGTCTCCAGAGATTAAACCGTGAAAGCATTGTCCATTTTGTTACATGACTCATTTGAATTATAGTTTAGTGTACAAATCAAGTTATCATTTGCATATTTCTGAATGGAAATCCAGCAAGCTCCACCATTGAATCTATCTACTTCCACATTATCAAAAAAAAAAGTGCCCCGCAAATAGGGCCAGTTACCGGCCTGATACATAGATCTAACTTGAGTATTAGCCCCACCTAGGCTTTGGGAAAATTCTATAAGCCTCATAGGGGTACAACTACAATGAGTTTAGTACTGTATATAAAACCAAAAACTCATGTGTAATTCACCCCTTGACTGAGGTCCAATCCAATAAGTTACACTCGTAGTCATTTAAAAAAGTTCATTAACAGTGTATGAGTGGCGCCTATTAGTATATGATACAAGGCATATCAGTTACCCCTTACAGAGGTCTAGGTCTGGTACATGGGTACTTTCAAGGGTATGGGCGTCCTCACCATCTTCTCAAGAATTTAAATTGTTTTATGATGCAATTTGCACCGTTACTTTCTTGTGTTTTGTTTCTCAAATTCCAAGTACGGATGTCCAGAATGGACTGGCGAAATGTTCAATTGGAATTTGAAGTCGATTTAATTCTTACAAATGGTCAAAAATAAATGGAAGCACATTTTACGAAGAGGGAAGGAATCTAATGGTGGGACCCAGTAAATAAGTAAAGTCTGGAAAGAAGCACACATAGTGAACGTGCATCGGACCATATGGTCTAATAATTCTCCAGCCATTCATTCATTCCGGATCCATTCCTGAACATATCTAACCCTTTAAGGGCCGCATAGTGCCATATTGCATAGTAATTTACCGTGGTTGCAAATAAATTGGTTATCACATATATACGTTTGAATCTAGCCCCATCGAGTTTGCTGGCTATAGAGTTGCATTCATGTATTATGCATGCCGACCCTTTGGGACCAATATGCCCCTTAATTGTATAAGGCTGTGTCTAAGGAGATTGGGCCAATGTGAACGTCTTTGACCGGGTGCCATCTTTGACCGGGTGCCATCTTTGACCGGGTGCCATCTTTGATTGGGTGCCATCTTTGACTGGGTACCATCTTTGACCTCCTGACAGAACAGTTTATTTAGGGCAGGTAAAGTTATATACAGAGATATAACCACGGCAATTTTATCCCTTACATATCGAAGAAGAAATTTATTTTTCTTAAATCTTTTTTTTTATGGTGGCCGGTCAAAGATGGATCAAAGATGGCATCCAGTCAAAGATGGCACCCGGTCAAAGACGTTCATTTTGGCCCAATCTCATGAGACACAGCCCTAGAGCAGGCATGACACTTCAATGCAGCAATGTGTGGATCTTAGAGGGTTAAGCTGATTTATTTTCCTAGAAAAAATTACATAAAACAGATGCATCCTCTCAGGTGGAAGGGAGAAGCACGGGTCAGAACTCTAAGAATCATTCCCAGCAAGTCTGGGAAGTGTTTCTCTGAATACATCAATCATATGGCATCACTATAAATTCAGTATGGACTATATTGAAGATGGTTCACTGTCTTCCTTTTTACCACTGCTTACATAAAAACAGCAGTATACATGTGGAAAGAATCCTAGAGCTTTTTGACAATACTATCTAGACATTCTAGGATACACATACAAGCTCTGATATGGAAACCATCTGGCCTACTCATCAGTCTATGCACTCATCCTTTTAGGATCAAATTTAAGATTTATACCAGTTTAACTCGTACTAATAGTTACAGAAAACCATGCTGTGCACACAAGGAATTGAGAGGGTGGGGGAGGTGGGAGGGTGAACCCCAGAGCCCCGTGAAATAGACCCGACAGGTATAAGTAATGCACCTGTATCAGAACCATCTGGCCCCAGGGAAGCAGGGGTGGGGGGGGGCTCTACATTTGTATCTGGTAAGGGTACTTATTCAACAATATCTCTCTACCCAATTGCATAGGTCCAGTTTTCAACCGAATTTCTTAAGCAAGTGTCTATATCCTTCACCCAAAGTCGCCTGAACAAGGGCTCAGGGTTCACCTAAATGTCCACCTTTTTCACCTGTTAAATATATTTGCTTTTCCATGACAATTATAAATCTAATGGTAACGCTTCTGAACATTGTACGGTGTTACACACAAAAGCCACCTAGCAAGGTTATAACTTAAGGGTTGTCAAGACACAACTGCAAGAGCCCCAACCTCACACCTGTATCAGAAAAAAATGCAAGGACCCTCCCCTCCCCTTTAGCCGTAGGTACAAGTGCATCAAGACCAGGTGTGCCCACAGGTACCTGGGGTTGGTGCGGGACGCTGCACATAGCAGGGTGAGGAATGCTTTACCACCCGTTATCTCTACTCCACACTGGATGCGGCACGATTTATGTGGGTGTTTATTGTGGAGGGTATAAGAGGGGAGGGGCAGGAGGAGGGGTGGAGGGAAGCTAAGGACAACGGTGGGGAGATAGCAGGGATTCATGGTCATTTGTCATCTTGCCAATCCTTGCCACTGACAAAAAAACTTGTATACGTAAGGCCTCTCAAAAAAAAAGTTGTTTCTCATCACCGCGCGCATCATGAAAATCGTTATTTGGGGAGTGTTTTTTTGTTTTTTTTAACATTTTTGATGAAAAATATGTTACCATCGGAAATGAATGAATGTAAGCATTAAGCAAACTTTTAATTACTGAATGTTAATGGTTTAAAGCTGCTTAAAGTGTCATTTCAAGTGGTTCAATCTTTGCTGAAATGCCAACATTCATGCAGTGGGCGTCATGATACATGGATGCAGCACGACGGCCGCATTTACACAGATAAAAGAAGTCGAATCACTGTGACTCACGACTTGATCACTGGGATAACTCTCCCCAGGACTCTAAAGTGACTCCCTTACATCAGCAGGACTCTATAATAACTCCATAATGATTGGGAGTCACTATAGAGTCCTGGGGAGAGTTACCTCAGTGATTGGGGCTGGACTCCCATTTGAGAAATACAGTGATTGTACTTCTTCTCTTTGTGTATATATCGTGGCAAGAAGGGAAGCGAGCCTATAAAACCATTAAATCATGACTGAACTTTTGGTCAAGAGTTCGTAGTACTGAGTAAATACGGTTCAAAACCAAGTATATGTGGCCAAATTCCCGGGTCCAATGCAAACTGAACGCTGGCGCAATGTTTGATTTTCACCCATTGTTGACCCCGTCTGGCACCGATCTATGGAGGGTCTGGAAGGTTTTTCTCTTTTTTTAAACAGTTAGTTGAATAAAGAAGAGCCTCAGCGAACAGAGCAGCGAACTGTATAGTGTAAACTGTAATATGTGTTTCTAGTGGTAAAATCGCTGACTCATCGTTTCTGTTGCAAAGAACGAACTGACTAATAAGAGAATTCTTTCAGGAAAATCGTTTGTACTGCTCTGTACAGGCATTTCGTTTGTCACCTGTCCTAATTACAAAAATGTACAAAAACCTGTCTAAATTCCGGAAAACACCCAGGGAATTCCCTTGGTGACGTCACACATACCTCAGCCCAGAGCTGAGACCAAGAAAATCGTTTGTTACCAAGAAAATCGTTATGAATCATCGCCTAATTGTCACAGCTTTTAACAAGACCTCAGCTTGGTGAGTGAGTAGGCTATAAGGTACTCACTCACCAAGCTGATGTATTGTTAAACCTGTCCATTGAACGATCACACAAAGAACTGACAGGAAATATACTATTTTGAAAATATATAAAAAATGGGAGAAAAAATTTGAAATTTTAACAATCTGTATTTTCAGATATAAAATGTCTTATTTAACAAATTTCTAAATTCTTATATTTTTAATAAAGCCACAGGGACACTTCTCCGCACTTAGTTGGACCTTCACATGTCCTACTAAGTATCCCCCAAGAAATGCAATTTCAGCCTCAAACGATTTCTTTAAACTGAAAGAAAGTACCCTATTTTCCATAACGAATTCTCTAAAACCAATGTAGAAACACTCTTTTTTTTCAGCTCAAACGAATTATCTTGGATTTCTTTGAACGAATTTGTTAGCTACAAACGAGTTTCCTCAAACAATGTAGAAATACAATTTGACAAACGCACTTCCTAGGTCAGATTTTTGCAAAAAGAGAAAAACCTTCCTGGATTCCTAAAACATGTATAGTCCTGATGTTGGACTTATGGTTTATATTCAGGTGAGAGTAAAGAGGCCTAGGGGGGGAGGACGTGCACTCGCCATGTCTTCTTATAGTACCTATGTGTGAGAGAGACCAATAGGAATAACACCTTAGACCCTGAAGCAAGGTGTGTTTCAGGTCACCCGACCGACCCTATTAAAACAGGGCCGACCCTACGTTTTTTATGCAATTTTAAAGAAATTTTTGTATTTTTATCCTTTGTTGGTCAATTTTAGGGTCTTCCAAACTTTTCTTTTTGCCTTATCAAGGGGACCATGAGGTGATCTTCACACATAGCTGCAATAGAAAAAATAGAGAGCAAACCCTAGCTATGAGGGAGCCCTAGATCAAAACATGACCTCCTTCTGCCGAGTCTGGGTAGCATCGAGACATGTATACCTACAAAACACAAATGCACATGTACACTGCAAAAGCAAACTTGTCTCCAGACTCGTTGAAGTGACTATCATAAAATAAAAGAGTCAAAAGTTGTCTAACTTATCAGGTTACCATCCCACAAATAGAATCTGGCGCTGGCAAATGCCGGGTTTTGGGCTGGCACATGCCAAGTGGGTCTTCTATTTCCAGCTAGAAGACCCACTTCTTTGTCACTTAGACAATGTTTTGACTTGTTTATTTTATGACTGTCACTTTGAAGAGTCTGGAGACAAGTTTACTTTTTGAGTGTAGATCCTACCAGTGAGTGGCAGAAACATGCAGCAGAAAGAACCGCTCCATGTCACCTCAATGTGTTTACAGAGGAAACCATGCACTACAGAGTCAGCGTTATGGTATGTGGTAATGTGCTGTTATTATCATATTTCTTCACAAAGAAAAATAAGGGCGTCTCCTCTGTTCTCTCAATGCCAGTGTCCGCAGGTGGGGAAAGGCAACAAGTGGGTCACGAGCCAGGGAGTCTGGGTGGGGACGGGGTGTTTCAGGTTAACCGACCCTACCTCGCAAAACAGGGCCAACCCTAGAAATTTTTATGCAATTTTGAATTTTTTTTTTTATATGTTGGGTCATTTTGGGGCTATTTAAGGGTCAATCTGATAGTTTACGAGTCGAGGCGGTCGTCGGCAAGTCGGCATTGTAGTTCGTGAGTCAATTTCTGGGTACTTTTCAGGCTAAAGTAAAAAAACAACACCAAAAAAACAAAAAAAACTACCTACCTACCCTAGATTTTCAGACCATGTAACCTGAAACACACCTTTTTTTTTGGCCTGGGTGCCCTGAAACATGACACAAGCCGTACGGTATGATAATTACATCTAAACAAAGGGGAGAGTAGGGGCCTTATTGAATAAAGGATCAAGAGTTTGAGATCTCATGTATGATTATTTAGTGACGTTATGTGGGATCGTTCCCTTGAGTCTTTGACTCGGGTGTCCTGCTTGTACGGGTAATATCTGACCACCATGACGCTATAATTAGATGGGTCACATCTAAAACCTCCACAAACCCTTTTATCGAGCGGCTCATTCCATAACGGCCCATAGTTTACATAGTCCGCCACACTTGACCTCTGTAAGTGGTTTGGTATTTAACCTCGTGTACCAATCAGGATCCTCCTTCTGACAGTAGATTCACCTTCCTATACTCATATGTAGGGATCGGCTAAAAATACCACAGAGAAAAGAAGTAGAATCACTGTCACTCCATCCTCACTTGATCACTGAGGTAACTCTCCCAAGGACTCTGATGTGACTCCCTAACATTAGCAGGACTCTATAATAACTCTATAAGGACTCCTATTCTAAGACTCCCAATAATTGGGAGTCACTTTAGAGTCATGGGGACAGTTACCTCAGTGATCGAGCCCAGACTGAGCAGGGGCGTGGCAACCGGGGGGGACGGGGGGGACATGTCCCCCCACTTTTGACCAACCCCAAAAAAGGTCAAACCAAAAAGATCAGGTAAAAAGGGGGCAAAAAGGGTAAAAATATCCCTCAGTCCCCCCTACTTTGAAACTGTCTGCCACGCCCCTGAGACTCCCATTTGGGAGTCACCGTGATTCTACTTCTTTTCTCTGTGTGACGTCAATGACTGGTAGTAGGGGAATATTTTTGAGTTCTGTGACAAATCTGCGAAACATGTGTGATATAGTAAATAGATCGTATGGGATAACAGTCAAAACTTTTGTCTAGATATAAGCACGCAGTTGTATATACCTACATAATTATTATGATATTATTTAGCATTTGTACACGTTAGGAATACTCCCTGCTGACATGTATTGAGGTCAATCCCGTATATATATATATCCACAGGGTGCTTCTATTCACTTTGTAAAAAAATGACATAATAATATAACACCCACAGAGCATGTATCCAGCACTGACTGTGTCTGTGTGAGGGGCCCGGGGAGGCTGAACTCTGTGGTTTAGGTGTTGATACAGGAATGACGTGATATAACACCCACGGGCTTTTGACACATCAGAAATATAGGTTATATTGTGATCTGCTTCAACCCTTTAAGGATGGCATGATACCTAAATGCATCATGCCCTTTGTCGTCATAATGCATGAATGCAGCCCTAGCCAACCCTATGGGGCTCGGACACTCCTGAAGGGTCAGCATGATGCACCAATGCAGCACCGCGAGTAACTCGCCGGGCCTGTATTGGTGCTTCACAAATCTTTTACCGACATCCGTCCTTATAGGGTTAATTAATGAAGTGGGTGCGAAGTCATATTTTGATACTTACTCCATTCTGACAGTTTTTCACTGGTAGCTGCATGGGGATTCGATTCACTGACAAGTGCCGTAGCCATCCATTCTGACAGGGCTTTAACCCTTTAAGGGATGCATGGTCCTTTGTTGTCGTAAATACAGCCTTGGCGAGTTACTCGCCATGTAGTGCTGCATTCAACATGCTGACCGTTCAAGGTAGAAGCACCCTGAGAACTTAAACGTTGTTATAATGCATTAATGTAGCCCTGGCGAGTAACTCATCAGTGCCGCATAAATGCATCCTACCCAGTAAACAAAAAAACACACGTTATATAACGTTTCTCTAAGGCTCTTAATATGGCAAAAGGATATATAACATTTATAACGAGATTTCGACGTAAAAAAAAACGTTTATTTGTTAGCTGGGTAGTGCTTGAGTGCATTATACCCTTTGTTGTCATGATGCATGAATGCAGCCCTGGCGAGTAACTCACCAGGGCTGCATTGACACACAATGCCGCTCCCACGAGGTAGATAGACCCCGAAAATGTCGTCTTGATGCACCAATGTATCATAACAAGCAAAGGCATAACACATTATGTTAACCTTAAAGGGTTAACATAGCCAAATAACATTGACACACTACTTAAACCTCACCCCTGGTCCCTACCCGGGTGTGTGGGAGGGCTCTGTGGTTTGGCTGTTGATAGAGGCATGATGTGGGATTCCTTAGCTCCTGGCACCTTTTGCTGAATCAGAAATACATTGTATGCTTATGTTTATAATGCTACCAGGCCAAGCACGCAAAGGGTCCTTTATGAATAAGATTCAAGCCTGTTTCCAGAGCTCCTTCTGAGGGTAGACATGGGCCCAAAAAGTGGCCTTATTACCGTGTTTATCCTAATTCTAACACACAAATTGGACTTTTGATGGACTTTTTTTCATCTGTAAAAGGGGGGAGTACCTCAGATCTGCCACGTGCCAAGCACGTGTAACACGGATTACTTCAAACGGACTCAACAATGGCCTGAGGTAGCTAAGGTACGTCTACGGGCAGTTTAATCTTGTGAAACAACGTTCATGACAGAGAGCTTGTTCAGTGTCATTGACCAGTGATCTATTGTCATATATGTATCTCCCTAACCATTGGGTTGATCCATAATGGCACTTCAGCCTGACACAGAGCTGAAAAGGGTCAGTCAGTTAAGTGCAGAGATAGACATGTATTATATTATACATTGATCAAACCTACACGTTCACGTTGAAATGTAATGAGATTTACATTGCTTAACTTTGTAATTAGATGAATGATAAACCGTGAGTACTGAGCAGGGTAAATGTATAAATATATTGGTTATATAAATATATTGGTTAGATGAACGGAGTTTCATAAAATAAGCTGCCACCTAAACCTCCCACACTATGTACATCTGTGTGTCAGCTACTTTAATATACTAGTAGGGTCAGTGTACAGTTGTGGGCGGTTAACCTTTCACAAAGGAAGTGGCTACATTGCCAAATTGTTTCCCTTTTTTCTCACTTGGCATCCCACCAGGATCCCACTGACCTACATTCTAGTTGTCTGAATTTCTATTTATCCATCCATATTTGTCGTTTTGATTTAATAGAGGAGTTCCACAAATTAAAGTTGATTTAATCCCTAATCAACCCGCATATTTATTTATTGTGCTAGAACCTTTATCGTCCTGATGCATGCATGATTAACTCACCAGAGCTGCATTTATGCATCATGCCGACCCTGCAGGGGTGTACTGGCAAAGGGCAGAGCATATCAAAAGCACTATACGGCCCTTGGAGGGTTAAACGAACGTTTGTACCAGAGCCAGTTAGAAAGGAATGATGATTCCCTTTGTCCATCTTCTTTTTATTACGGATTTTGGGAATAGTCAGATACCAATCTGTTACCCCTGTGACACGAAAGGGGCCTGAGGGAAGTGTGATGGTTACAGCGACCAGTACTGATTAGACTGTAACAAGCCTGTCCCCTGTTCGTAACCATCAATAGTGGTATGCCTTAATTATCAGTTGTTCTTTTTACCTCAATCAGCAAATGCAAAATGATGGCCCCACCGGATATGCCTCCAGTATCCTATACCATCCAAGACCCTGACCTAGCTGTAGAATGAGCCATATAGGCCTAGACATCACTGAGTGTAACAGATGAGTTGTTGTAGTCAGACAGCCAGACTAATTGAATGTCATGTTGTCTGGCAGAAGTCTATCCAAGTCAAGGTCTACTCGTCATATATGCCTACCCCATGTGCACAATGTATACAATTATAGGTATCCTCTCTGGCCATCAATTTTAGACTATTTATTTCTTTACGGTTGATTTTGGTATTTTTTGTTTGTTCAATCATTCATTCACTTGCTCAACTGCGCGCTCACTTGCTCACTAGGCTGTGTCTCACGACCTTGAGCCAATGTTTTTGTCTCTGACCGGGGGCCGTCTCTTACCAGGTGCCTTCTCTGACCAGGTGCCGTCTCTGACCAGGTGTCAGAAAAAAGGGGGTTTAAAGAGAATTATACTCATTTATATGTAAGGATTTGTAAAAACTTTAAGCTGGTTGTTATATAATTATAATTATACTTATGATTAGCCTCCTGCTGTTGGTATTTTGAGCCTATCAAGTCAAGCCGGTCAGAGACGGCACCCGGTCAGAGATGGCACCCGGTCAAAGATGATCCAATTGTTACAAAGGCGTGAGACTAAGCCTGCTGGTTTCATCATATTGTTGCTATGGTGAGTGGTTGCCTAGCAACATCAGTTCTATGATATAATTGTTTGGCAACCTATGTAAATATCAACCAAGGGATGCTTCTTACATTGCACATCCTGATGATTAAGATATGCCCACATATTATTGGTGCCCCCCTCCAAATCCACCAACCCTCGCCCTGCTAATAGAATATATGATCATTCCCTATTATGGTCGTGCCTATTGAGAAAGCAGAATAATTGGCATAGGTTCCCACAGCCTCTAGCTGGGTTGGGGCACGCTCCGTGAGCCCCTCCCGGTGCGAGGGGCTGCATCCCCGGCGGCTGTTTCACACCCAGTGGACATGAACACAGGGCCGCATCTGACAGGGCATTACTGCCACTATCTGGTCACAGCCCTGTATGTGGGCACTGATATACTAGTGGTATTAATAGCTACTGCGTGGGTGGGTGGTTGATGTCCATTTACTTATATGAAAAAGGAAAGTACAATGTATATCTAAGCCCCTCTGCAATCTAAAATATAGGTTATAAGATATAGATATAGTCCCTATTCAGCTCCTAATAATGATGATGGTAATGCACGAATACAGATCCAGTGAGTAACTCGCCGGTGAAGATGTATGTATCATAACTCGCCAGGGTTGTATCCTTGCATCATGGCAACAAAGGGCATACTGCATTAACGTACAATGCGGCCCTTAAAGGGTTAGAGTACCAGTACATGGTGGTTTATTGAACCAGACAGAGATTCCTACATTCATAGCAGCCGTTATGTTCGCTACATGCTCCACTCCTCTATGGTTCTTGTTACTTTATGTTTGCATCTTTTTTTTCTTTTTTTTTGTTCTAAACAGGGGCCTAAAGCAGTGGAAAGCAAATAGGCTTGCTGGCTGGCTTAGCTTGTCAGACCATGTTACTGGAATCCGACTTCCTTTAAAGGGGCATTCTCACCACTCGCACTTACCACATAGTAGACTAGAACAGTACTAGAATTGTGAGTGGGAAACGCTCGGTGAGAATGCCACTTTAAGTAGTGGAGAGGCAGGCATAGGACATATACAAATTTAACGAGTAATAGGAGACTTGAATCAGATAATACAAGGTCAGATCCATTGTCTACAAATCAGCAGTGATTAGATAAAAACAACACGTAACTGATCACTTCATTGTACAAATGAGTTCGTGATAGACTTGCTCAAGTCTTTGATTTTGAACAAAAATGAATAAAAGTAAAGACCAATAATGACCTTTTTTGTAACCTACTTTTCCTCAATTGTGTCTGTGAGCTGCAAGGGAGGAGTAGTTGGGTGCCTCTACATGGGTACCCAGAAATTTGACCGTGTCACCATGTTGAATTTAAGCAAAAGAGCCATGTCACTGTGTCGAATTTTATGTATATAACAACTTAGAGAAAGATATCTGCTGGTCGCTTTTTATCCTTGATTTTTCTATGTCTGTGATTTTTAAAACCCTGTGTCGCACGTGTCGTTTTTTAAAAACCCTGTGTCGCCATGTCGCACATGTCGAATTTTACCCATGTATAGGCAGAGTTGGAGAAGGCAGTGGCAGTGGTAGTGCAGTATTCAAGCTGGCCCCAACTCAGGCCCAACACGAGTTTCATGGCTGACACCAAAGAGTCTTGGTGAAAATAGTTCCGGTATGCTGGATGTTGTGATATTATAAATGTAGGCAGGTAAGACCAATCCACCCCAATATATGGGGGAGGTGATGCAGTTATGGCCCCTAAGATACCAGCAATGTCGCTCAGAGGCATTCGAGGAGGAGCTGGGGCCAGCTTAGATTAAGTATCCTCTCTCACGGTCGGCCGTTCGGAGATTGATGTTACCCTGTTGAATATATTGTAGTGGAAGAGGGTTACCAGGGTAACTTTACCATGACAACAACCCATGTGAGATATAGGTCAAGATGGCGGCCACTGCTGAATGAGTGACACTTCAGCTATAAATCCCTTAATTATACACTTAAATAGATTCGATCACATCTGAATTGGTGTGATCAACCTTGGTAAGACTTTATTTCCACCATTTAGCACAAAATATATACAATTCTGTGTCTTCCTGTTGTGATTTAGCAGTTACTCCACTTTGACATGGGGGGTTCCAAGCCGCTCTGTTCGGGAGAGGATTGGACGAGTAGACAGAGCTGCTTATAGAGGCTGGTGCCAGCTTGGTGCGGTACTCAGTGACGCAGGCCAGTCTAAGTACAGGGTTCTATAGACTTTTGCGTCAAGAAAGGGTGACTTTTTGAGAATAAAGTTGTGTTTACGTTGCTTTCATTAGAATGCACATAACATTGTCTGCATTAGCTATATTTGCAAACATCTCATACCAAGAAATTCCCAGGACAATTGCCTTTCAAAAAGTATATATAAGAATGCAGGATTTTGAGGCTAGAGTCATGTATTTGCCGGTCACACATCAAATATATTTAAAAACTTTATCAAAAACTTTTCTAAAAAAAGTCACCCTTTCTTGCTGCATTGAGCTATAATGATGGGGGCAGCAACTTCATTTTTGTCAATGAGTGTTTGGAGTGGGGGTGGGGCAGGATCCCAGTTACCTGTCAATTTTGTGAAGTTTTGTGTTACTTGTGTGTCATATTCTTGTCAAATTTGGTTGATAGTCCTGAACATTTAACAATTCGATGTCGATTCAAATAAATGTTAAGATTTTCAACTTTGGTGCAATGTTTATGGTTGTGGAGATACAACAAGCCATATATCCCGCTAACAAACTATTGGCCATTAGTTTGAATCATAATTGATGTTAGATTGACTTTGAAACAACCCTGAGATAATATTGGAAAAAAATACATTGAAATTTAGACTTGACCCAATGGAAACATGAACTCTATATTCAATATTGAAATAACATTAATTTGACAGCAAGTTGACGAATAAACTTTAAACATTGTTAGTAGAACGTGGCATATTTTAGATGGAGTCTGCTAGGTGACTGACTTTCTATGACACAATGACAAAAAGCTATACCTGTCTTTAAACTTTCACGACCAGTGGAGATGATAAGAATAAGCGAATTTTGTAGATACTCTGTCCTCTGTTGTGTAAAAAATGACTCATCTTTTAAAGAGACCAATAGGGAGTGCATGAACCATCAAATGGGTACCACACTGGATTAAATACACTGGGAGTATATTTATAAATGAACAAGTCAAATACACTCGAAAGTTGAATAAAATTAACAACAAGATATGTTTGTCACGAAGAACATTTATTTCAGTGTTTAACACGTGAAGGTGATCCCAGCGAGTCTAGGCTGACAGCTTCTTATTTGCACGCTCAACGATACGTGCGAGCCTCCCAGCTTGCTGAGCCTTCTGGACTGCCTCCTTCTTGTAGGGGCCTTCTTCTTCCTCTTCTTCTCCTCTTTTTTTATCGTCGGCGTAAACAACATCATCAGGAACTGTTTTGTGAAAACATCAAGAATTTACTGATGTAAAAAAAATCTTTTTGTACAAGTTTTACCTGGCGTAACTCTGAATTATATGTATGGAGCATTTACTACCAAAAGAATAGTTTCCTGCATGACCATGGTGTTGGTGGCTATTTGAAAGAGATATTATTTCATTATACAAGATATTTGTCTACAGAATGGTTTTCATCCTTGTCATGTAGCTAATGTTAAACTGTTTGGCAAAGTATCTAAATATTCAGTATTGATAATAGAAGTTCTTGTAATATGGTATAGTATGGAATCAGTCATAAAGCCTGTATAAACAATAAATAACATCCTTGTTGTAAGAATAATGAAAGCGAGAATATTATACGCTGAAGGTATATAAATATAGGAGAACCCAATAAATATCGAAGATATATAGTAAATTCAGTGGGGACCCGATTCATTATATCGAAGAAATTTGTAAACTGTGATATAAAAAATTGCCAAATGAAGTTGAATTATTACAACAAATAAAAAATGCAGCAAGTGGTAATAATCCCAGGGTGGGCCACGTCATGCTCTATATAGGGTGCGGTTCTTTTAAGGGATTTTATAAGTATGCTACAGTACGGAAGACTCCATATTCTTAATATGATTTGTCACAGTTGGGAGTCCAGTCTATACCTGAGTTAGGCTTCTTTGCAAGATTTGATAAAAAAAAAATGATATGAAAATAAAAATATCATTGAAAATATACACACGTTTGCAGACTGGTGGTGAACCGATGACCTTGCCATTCCCGCCACATACCTGGCCAAAGTATCCTGATTCCCATTCATACCCTTCGATGCATTCATACTCAAAGTAACGGCCGGCCGCAATGGATGTGTTTGTCACAAACTGAGTAATATTACCTGTAGCCCCAGGATTCTCACAGGATGCTGAGTTTCCTGCAATATTTATAAGTCTATAATGTTAAAAGCTCAGTCTTTGCAAAAACACGCAGGACAGTGGCAATGTCCTTCTAAAATGCCATCGGTCCAGCACATTCAAAAGCGTAGCAGGACCGAATGTCCAGTCACATGTTTGGCCATAGATGATTACAAATAAAAAGTTTTTTCTCGATGTACAAAACTATTTTATACTTAAAATGCATAAATTTTCAGATATGTGGCTATTCAGTCCTTCAAACATGCAGCCGGTCCTGCAACATTGAAAATTTGCAGGACTGTATGTCCTGTGGGATGAAAATGTTTTCGCAAGACTGGAAGCTCACTAATTGTATAAAAGCTCAAGAGAGGCCAGCTAACTAGTGTTGTTGTGTCGTTTTAAAACAGCCTGTGGGAGCAGCTTGCAGGCATATAATGTGACAAAGGCTATGCTGAAAAAACTATAGTGTCTTCCCGTGTTATCAAACACCAAAGCAGTAAGACTCCCCATGTACTAAGGACAAACAAAAAAGGTATATTTCAGGTTACATAGGCTAAAAATTTAGGTAAGGTAGGTCGGATTTAAAAAAAGAAAGTTTAAATTTACTTTAGACTGAAAAGTACTCAAAAATTGACCGGCAAAATTCAGCGCCGACTCGCCAACAATGGTCTTGACTCATAAACTCATAGAATGAAATTGACCCTGAAATAGGCCCAAAATTAATTAAAACATGAATATTTTTTCAAAATTGGATAAAAGATTCTTGCTGACAACGGCATTGCCTCGTAGATTATCAAATTGACCCTGAAATAGCCCTAAAATCACTTAGAACATAAATATTTTTTCAGAATTGGATTAAAATTTCTAGGGTCGGCCCTGTTTTGCTAGGTAGGGTCGGGTAACCTTAACCCTTTCCCTGCTGGCCTTAAAAAATGTCACTTGGGACTTAACCACCGGCCCTATGCCATAGGAATAAGCAATTTTGCAAGTATTTGCTCCCTGGGGCAGTGGCTAAGGAGTAAAATAAGTTGTATTGGAGACATAATTTACACCTTTTTGACAAGGGGACGTAGTAATTATGGTAAATATTTTTGGATTCATTCAAAAATCTGTATTCTTTGTTTCCTAACAGGAGCTGTAATTTAGTGGTACTGCTGCCCTAGGGTAGCAATTTTGCTGCCCCATGGCAGCAGCGGTTTTTCAAGGGTATTTTAGATGCTGCCCAGTGGCAGCAGCGGCCCTTAAAGGGACACACTTTTTTAAAAATTTGGCCTAAGAGTACTCTGCTCAGCATTATGACATATAAACTGACATGGCTTAGAATGGATTGGTTTGACTTTAACTGAAACAGTAAATGAAGAATTGAAGCGCTGAAACGTGTATTTTTGTTGGCAGAAAGTGTTAACTTGATTCACACAAACAGACTTCCCTTTCAAAACCCTGCATTTTCACCAATAGACCTGTGTTCACTAGCATATATCAGGATGTTTGTCGTCCGTCAAAATGTGAATATGAGTACAAATATCAAATATATGTTTTGTCTCCCTGTGGACACAGATGGACGAAAAAATTCTCAAATACAAAAGGGGGATAGCAATCTGCAGGGGTCAAAAATGGACGACAAAAGTGAGAATTTGAATATCTAACATGTTTGATTTTTAGAGCAGAATTTGGACAATAATTGTGCTCTTTATTCTATTGTAAAACCTCGTCCATGTTTGCCCTGGGCAGACTGCACAGTAGTTTATCACGCCTATAGTGGACACACCACACCTGCATTATAAGTAGAATATATCTAGGAAATATTTTCCCAAATATGCACATATTACTGGATATCAAACAGGTGAAATTGTCCACTTTCCGTATTGTATAGTGGGCACACACCTAATACTATTAATTTGCGATAACAAAAAACGAGCTCACCTGGACATAGTCCACAGCTGTATTCACATGAAACAATGATCTCCTTGTTGGCATGGTCACCGACGCAAGCCCAGTAGGAGTCTCGAAGGTCCTCCTCACAGTGGGCGTATTTATCCTTACACTCCTCGGCTGCTGCATATTGAGCATCAAGCAGGAGGCAGCCCAAGGCCAACAGAAGCACTCCGACTAGGCAGGGCATACTGAACCTGCAATGTGACAAGTTTACACACAATAATGTCAGGGTAAAGTGACTATGAGCCGGCCACTTGGACCTCTGTACAACCTTTGCATTATTCTGAGAACTCTTCTATATAAGGCTAACATGTAGGGGCAATTAGAATTTTGAAAATCTAAAATATGAAAGTTATTTAAACGTCTTGGACTTTCCATCCCATTGGGTCAAAACTTTAATTTGTATGTCAAAGTGGCTTTTTTAGCTTGCACTACCTAAGAGGTGTGATTTTTCTTCATAGGTACCATGAGTCAACCACTGTGGTACCTTGAATATAGTATCTACTAAAAAAAGTCATTAATTAGTTCAATTTGATACTCAAAACCAAGCAAAATGGCCGACTCAAGGTACATGGCCGACCCAAGGGCAGTTTACCCTATACCCAATATAGGATTGTACTACATAAAACTTAGGATTTAATCCCTTGATGTTATGCCAACATGGGGACATGTAAATCATACTCAGAATGTTGCTACGTCTAATGTAGTTAGAATGGGTTGGAAGTCACAATTTAAGCAGCCTAGAAATGTGCTCTTTAAATTGTATAGGGCAAAAATGACTTTTTTACATTCATCATTATACCAAATAAAGCTTGTTAAGTTGTACATGGATGTAGCAAAACGACTTTGTATAAAAGTCTCAATGACAACATTATTAGAACTGAGTAGTGGTCAAATAATCATAAATGCATCGAGTGGGAAACATTCCCCATTTCGTAGGGAGAACTAGTAGGGTGTCATAAGATATCACACCACTAGAGCTTGCAGGGGGGAACTAAGCAGTCCAGGTTGCCTACAAAATGACTCCTCTCTTCAGGGGAGTCCAGACTACCTAAGGGTGTCTAGGTGACTCCCTAGCTGACCTAATGGAGTCACCTAGGGGAGTCACATATCTCACTGGCTCACATAAGGGAGTCTAATAAGAACCTAGGATCCCCTAGAGAGGGGAGTCCTTCTGGAGGCAACCTGGACTCCCTTTTGACGCTGTTTCTTTTCTCTGTGTGACTTATCTAGTATAAAGCTAACACATACTCACTTCAGTAGATGTGGTCAATTCGGACTTAGAGTGTTGAGGATGGAATGGGTGACTGCCTCTTCTCGATGTGGCTAACTTGGATGTAGTTGTTGGATGTCTGCTTCTAGGTGTGGCTGTCGTGCGTGTAATGTATTGGGGATGGACTCTCTGGAGGCAAAGACTGATTTATATACAGAGTTTGTGTCCATGCTAATTATGTTAACACCACATGGTGCAGGGGGTGACTATCTGACATGCCACTCACCCCTGTATGTACTCTTTGGCCCTTTAAGGACAGATATCGCTAAAATATGATATTCGTCGTCATGATGGAACAATGAACCCCGGCGAGTAACTCACCGCTGCTATACATTGGTGCATCATGCCGCCCTTTCGGGAGTGTCTCAACCCCATAGGGTCGGCATGATGCTTGAATGCAGAACTGGCGAGTTACTCGCCAGGGCTGTATTGGTGCATCATGACAACAAATGTAATCTTTTGGCGATATCCGTTCTTAAAGAGTTAATGACCCTATATCACTAAAAGGCAACATTTGTCATCGTCATGCACTAAATTAGCCCCAGCGAGTAACTCTCAGTTGCTGCATAGGTTAATCATGCAGACCATTTGGGAGTGCGTTTAGTGGTCGAATGTATCATGCCCCTGGTTGTCATGATACATGAATGCATCCTAGGTGAGTAACGCACGAGGGCTGCATTCATGTATCATGACCACCAACTGCATACTGTAAATATTTGCATAGAAGCTGCGGCTAGTATGCAAGTCAGATCGCCAGTGCGGCTTATGCTTATATTATTGGCCCAGAGTTTGGGGGAGATCGACTTATACACGAGTTTTGCTACTATGATGCATCATTAAAGTGGCATTCTCACCGAGCGAATCCCACTCACAATTCTAGTACTGTTCTAGTCTGCTATGTGGTTAAGTGCGAGTGGTGAGAATGTCCCTTTAAAGTTACCATAATCAGATAGCCAGTATGATATAGGATTTTGCCCAAAGTCAGGGTCCGACTTATATGAGAGTTCGGCCTTTATGCAAGAATTTATGATACTACATTAAAGCAGTTTACAGGCTCTAAAGGGTTGATGCATTGCATCATTCTGCACCTGACATGTGAAATCCCCCCCCCCCCCCCCCCCAGGTGTAGTAGATGGTATCACCCTGCACCCCCTGCTAGACATCTCTACCATCAGCATGACTCATACAGAATATTCAGACGTGCTGATTGTATTGATGCTACTGTGACGAACATGTTCTGTATTGTTTTGTTGGGCCTCAAAACGTGTGTTGGTAAATTCAATGACTATTGAATTGTGAGGATTCTTGCAAAATTTAGCATATTAACTGTTGTAGAAATGTGTTAAATATGGTTTGTACATAAATTATGAATCATTCTAATTGTCTATTATTCCTATATGAATTGCTGACTTCTCAACTCGAGTCATAGCCTTTATCAATTGTGGTTGTAGATTTGAGGGCTGTAGAATGTGAATGAAATGAAACTTTTTTTTGGCTTCCTTTCCTTTTAGAAGCTTTATGAGAAATATAATATAATCAAATATATTATATATTATAGAATATAATTTCAATCTCTGATGATAAGTGTGCTAAGTGCTATAGAGCTATCTAATTTAATGATGTCAATTGCAATGTCAGAGAGTATGATAATATGGGCCTATCAGGGTTGAGGTAAGCCTAAGCCTAGCAGTGTATCAGCCTAGATGAAGATAAATAGACCATCATGCACATACATAGCATGTCATGTACATATATAGCACAGAGAAGGATATTCATGTCTTATAAAAATAGTTTTCCTGTGCGTGATGGACGGCGAACAGGACATGTCACATTGATCGATCTGACATCGTATGTATTCCTCTTTAGGCATGCGAGTTCATGGAAAACCATGAAGCAATACATCCTTGAACAAATGGTATATATCTAGAATACATCATGCAACATGAATTGAAACATCAAACATGCGCAATTTGAATGTCCATCAAAATGAGAGACTCTTTCCATCTATAGATCAACTCTTGATTAATCTTCCCTGTTATTAGTACAAAGGGAAGGGAACAAGGGAGCCATAGAGGGGCCTTACACGTGGGTGGGGGGAGGGCTCCTTCATTTCCCATGTCGAATCTAAGAAATGTGCATGTCATAGGTCTGTAACTTAAATCCATGTTACCTCTAGGAAGATGTCAACTCCCATGTCAGCTTTAAAAAGAGACAGCATGTCATGTCATTTACTCTTTTCCTTATTCAATAATGTCACTCGTTAAACTTTAGAAATTCATACGACAATCCACACAAAAACCAAATAAGTCAAAGTTGGTTTAATATCTTGTATTTGGAGTTTGTGTACATCGGGAAGGGGGCAGGAGATTTTTTTCCTCGCAAGGCTTCCTGTATTTCAATACTTTTTATCAGTATTTAAAAATATGCACGTCCCAATGCTGCATTATTATATCCTAGGCCACAAAGTGATAGATGCTCAGCATCAGAGGGTACTTCCCATGTCAGAGTATGTTGGCCAATCCTGTGTCCAGCTGGATTATTTGTATAGTTGTTCATTCCTAAAGTAATAAATGAGCCTAAATGAAACTGAACTAATTCAGATTTCGACAAGACCATATATATAATTTCATAATTACTGTAAAACCTCGCGTATAAGCCGCGGCTAGTACGCGAATCAGATCGGCAGTGCAGCTTATAGGATTGGCTCAGGGTCGGGGTGCGGCTTATACGCTAGTTTTTGCCACTATGGTACAGTACTAAAATTGGCACATTCAGATTGCTAGTGCGGCTTATAAGATCGGCATGAAGTCGGGGTGCGGCTTATAGGCGAGTTAGGCTTGTACGCGAGGTTTAACGGTAGCACTTGTAAAGCGTAAACATTTATTGTGGATGATGTGTTCAAGTCTTAATCCAAGAACCCCAAGTACCCAGTCTAATTGCTCGTACAAAGTATGGGAGTATATATTTATAAATGAACAAGTCAAATACACTCGAAAGTTGAATAAAATTAACAACAAGATATGTTTGTCACAAAGAACATTTATTACAGTGTTTAACACGTGATGGTGATCACAGCGAGTCTAGGCTGACAGCTTCTTATTTGCGCGCTCAATGATACGTGCGAGCCTCCCGGCTTGCTGAGCCTTCTGGACTGCCTCCCTCTTGTAGGGCCCTTCTTCTTCCTCTTCTTCTCCTCTTTTTTTTTCGTCGAAGTAAACCACATCATCAGGAACTGTTTTGTGAACAACATCAAGAATTTACTGATGTAAAAAAAATCTTTTTGTACAAGTTTTACCTGGCGTAACTCTGAATTATATGTATGGAGCATTTACTACCAAAAGAATAGTTTCCTGCATGACCATGATGTTGGTGGCTATTTGAAAGAGATATTATTTCATTATACAAGATATTTGTCTACAGAAAGATCTTCATCCTTGTCATGTAGCTAATGTTAAACTGTTTGGCAAAGTACCTAAATATTCAATATTGATAATAGAAGTTCTTGTTATATGGTATAGTATGGTATCAGTCATAAAGCCTGTAAAACAATACATAACATCCTTGTTGTAAGAATAATGAAAGCGAGAATATTATACACTGAAGGTATATAAATATAGGAGAACCCAATAAATATCGAAGATAGATAGTAAATTCAGTGGGGACCCGATTCATTATATCGAAGAAATTTGTAAACTGTGATATTAAAAAAAAGCCAAATGAATCGTTACAACAAAAAATATGTAGCCAGTGGTAATAATCCCAGGGGGAATCAAGGTGGGCCACATCATGATCTATATATAGGGTGAGGTTCTTTTGAGGGATTTTGCAAGTGTGCTACAGTACGAAATTCATTGGCGGATCCAAGGGGGTAGCCTGACGGGCCTTGGTTCCCCCCCCCCCTCCCCCCCATAAAACAAAGAAAAGGAAAAATAGGGAAAAAAAATAGGAAGAAGAGAAAAGAAAAGAGGAGAAAAGAGGGGAAAGGGAGAGAGATGGAGACAATATTATGTAACATGACTTGGAGGGGGGAAGGGGGCTAAGTCCCAAAATATTGCATCCTAAACAGGGGTAGACACTAACTTTTTCAGCTGTGGGCCACCCGGGCCCATAGCTCTAGAAACTACGGGCCCGGACCAAGATCTGTGGGCCAATGGTCAATATATATATTTTTTTGGTTCAATGAGCTCTAAACAAACTCTTATATTTGACAAATAACACATCCGAGACGCGGTATACATTTATCAAAATTGAATACAAAAAATATGTATGTTACAAAATTGGTAGTAATAATGCTTGTACTCAGTTTGTTTGCTTACATAATATATATATTATGTTTTCTTTAAGAGAAAAAAACATGTATATTCCTGATTGGTCTATAAAAGAGTGTAATCAATATGATAAATTCGGGCACATTTCCCTCTTTCCAACGACTTATTGCATGACTATATTTGTCAGACAAACTTTCTTCAATTGTCTTCAAATACTCCTGTGGGTCACCCGGGCCAGTAGGAATGTTATTTTGCAGAAAAAAATGGGCCCGGACCCAAAACTACGGGCCATTGGCTCCCGGGCCAGCGTCAGTGTCTACCCCTGCTAAAATGCATGAGAATGCAACATTTCACATCCAGACCATCAAAATTGTCTAGGGGGCATGCCCCCAAAGCCCCCTAATATGGCCACTGTGCTTCGCTCGCGGGAAACAGACAGTCACTCCAGGTTGGCCAGGTTTGGCCCCCCTTCTAGACAATCCTGGATCCGCCACTGTGCCAAAAGACTCCATATTCTTAATATGATTTGTCAAAGTTGGGAGTGCAGTCTATACGTGAGTTAGGCTTCTTTGCAAGGTTTGATAAAAGATATGATATGAAAATAAAAATATCAACGAAAATATACATACGTTTGCAGACTGGTGGTGAACCGATGAGCTTGCCATTCCCGGCACATACCTGGCCAAAATCTCCTGATTCCAATTCATAACCTTCGATGCAGTCATACTCAAAGTATTGACCGGCCGCAATAGATGTGTTTGTCACCAACTGTGTAAGATTACCGGGAGCCCCAGGATTCTCACAGGACGCTGAGTTACCTGCAATATTTATAAGTCTATAATTCAGTCTTTGCAAAATCACGCAGGACAGTGACAATGTCCTTCTAAAATGCCTGAAACCTGAAATATGTTTGTCAATATACTATAAAAACTAAGTATTTATCCGGATTTGGCCATAGATGATTACAAATAAAATGTTTTTAATGCATAACGACAAAAGTGGGCATTTGAATATCTAACATGTTTGATTTTTAGAGCAGAATTTGGACAATAATTGTGCTCTTTATTCTATTGTAAAACCTCGTCCATGTTTGCCCTGGGCAGACTGCACAGTAGTTTATCACGCCTATAGTGGACACACCACACCTGCATTATAAGTAGAATATATCTAGGAAATATTTTCCCAAATATGCACATATAACTGGGCGTCAAACGGGTGAAATCGTCCACTTTTCTTATCATATAGTGGACACACATATAATAGTAAAGGGCAAATATCAATTCATGAAATAAAGAAAGCATTAATTTGCGATAACGGAAAAACAGGCCCACCTGGACACAGTCCACAGCTGTATTCACATGAAACAATGATCTCATCTTCGGCACGGTCACCGACACAAGCCCAGTAGTACACTGTGAGGTCTTCATCGCAGTAGGCGTAATTATCCTTACACTCCTCGGCTGCTGCATATTGAGCATCATGCAGGAGGCAGCCCAAGGCCAACAGAAACACTCGGACAAGGCACGGCATACTAGACCTACAATGTGAAAGGTTTACACTCAATAACTAATAATAAGTTCAGAAGTGTGTGCGATTGTGAGTGTTAAAAGAGCCACACAGAAAAATTTGTCGGGGAGTCTGGGGGCAAGCAGAATTTTGAAAATGTTGACATGATTTAGTGCGTTTTAAGGTCAATTTGAGGGTATTTTCTTTTTATATAGCTACAGAGTAATGAACAAAGTTCATTAGCCTTTCCAGAATTTTGGGGGAGGGGGGGGCAAAAGATACTCTGGCCCCCTATGTCTTAGATTGGGGGCCCAGAGCCCCCTGCCCCCCTGTTCCGACACCCCTGACCAATATAGGATTGTACTACATAACACTTAGGATTTAATCCCTTGATGTAATGCCAACATGGGGACATGTGAATCATACTCAGAATGTTGCTACGTCTAATGTAGTTAGAATGGGTTGGAAGTCACAATTTAAGCAGCCTAGAAATGTGCTCTTTAAATTGTATAGGGCAAAAAAATATCCGTTTTGAAAAATGACTTTTTTACATTCATCATTATACCAAATAAAGCTTGTTAAGTTGTACATGGATGCAGCAAAATGACTTTATATAAAAGTGTCAATGCCAACATTATTAGAACTGAGTAGTGGTCAAATAATCATGAATGCATTGAGTGGGAAACATTCCCCATTTCGTAGAGAGAACTAGTAGGGTGTCATAAGATGTCACACCACTAGAGCTTGCAGGGGTGTACTAAGCAGTCCAGGTTGCCTCCAAAATGACTCCTCTCTTCAGAGGGGTCCAGGTCGCCTAAGGGAGCCTAGGTGACTCCCCTAGCTGACCTAATGGAGTCACCTATGGGAGTCACATATCTCCCTGGCTCACATAAGGGAGTTAAATAAGAACCTAGGCTCCCCTAGAGAGGGGAGTCATTCTGGAGGCAACCTGGACTCCCTTTTGACGCTGTTTCTTTTCTCTGTGTGACTTATCTAGTATAACGCTAACATACTCACTTGAGTAGATGTGGCCAATTCGGACGTAGAGTGTTGAGGATGGAATGGGTGACTGCCGCTTCTCGATGTGGCCAATTCGGACGTAGAGTGTTGGATGGAGTCGCTGAGGTCTGCTTCTAGGTGTGGCTGTCGTGCGTGTAATGTATTTGGGATGAACTCTCTGGAGGCAGAGACTGATTTATATACAGAGTTTGTGTCCATGCTAATTATGTTATCACCATATGGTGCAGGGGGTGACTATCTGACATGCCACTCACCCCTGTATGTACTCTTTAGCCCTTTAAGGACAGATATCGCTAAAATATGATATTGGTCGTCATGATGGAACAATGCATCTCTATACAGCTATACATTGGTGCATCATGCCGCCCTTTCGGGAGTGTCTCAACCCCATAGGGTCGGCATGATGCTTGAATGCAGAACTGGCGAGTTACTTGCCAGGGCTGTATTGGTGCATCATGACGACAAATGTAATCTTTTAGCGACATCCGTTCTTAAAGAGTTAATGACCCCATATCACTAAAAGGCAACATTTGTCATCGTCATGCACTAAACTCTCAGTTGCTGCATAGGTTAATCATGCAGACCATTTGGGAGTGCATTTAGTGGTTGAATGTATCATGCCCCTGGTTGTCATGATACATGAATGCATCCTAGGTGAGTTACGCATCAGGGCTGCATTCATGTATCATGACCACCAACTGCATACTGTAAATATTTGCATAGAAGCTGCGGCTAGTATGCAAGTCAGATCGCCAGTGCGGCTTATGCTTATAGGATTGGCCCAAGTTGGGGTAGACTTATAGTTATACACGAGTTCTTGCTACTATGATGCAATATTAAAGTTACCATAATCAGATTGCCAGTGTGGCTTATATAAGATTGGCCCAAAGTCGGGGTTCCGACTTATATGAGAGTTCGGCCTTTATGCAATAATTTATGGTACTATATTAAAGCAGTTCACAGCCTCTAAAGGGTTAATGCATTGCATCATTCTGCACCTGCACTGTAAGAAGTAAGTACTGTACACCTACAGCAAAAGTTGCTGGCAATTTTTGTTCCAGTAGATTTTGCTGTAGGTGTACAGCAACTGGCTTGCTGTACATGTACAGCAACTTCTACTGTAAATTTACAGCAAAATCTACTGTAAATTTACAGTAACATGTACTGTACATCTACATCAACCCAATTTACAGTACATTATGCTGTAATTATACGGCAAATAGTGCTGTGATATCAACTACAGCAAAAAGTGTTGTAAATGTACAGCACATTGTGAAATGTGTTAAATATAGTATGTACATACATTATGCATCATTCTAATTGTATATTATGCCTTTGTGAATTGCTGTCTTCTCAACTCATAGCCTTTATCAATTGTGGTTGTAGATTTGAGGGGCTGTAGAACGTGAATGAAATGAAACTCTTCTTTTAGAAGTTTTATGAGAAATATAATATAATCAAATATATTATATATTAAAGATAGAGGACGCTGAGTTACCTGCAATATTTATAACTCTATAATATTAGAAGCTCAGTCTTTGCAAAATCACGCTATAGAGCTATTTAATTTAATAATGTCAATTGCAATGTCAGAGAATATGATAATATGGGCCTATCAGGGTTGAGGTAAGCCTAAGCCTAGCAGTGGATTAGCCTAGATGAAGATAAATAGACCATCATGCACATACATAGCATGTCATGTACATATATAGCACAGAGGAGGATATTCATGTCTTATGAAAATAGTATTCCCATGTGTGATGGACGGTGAACAGGACATGTCACATTGATCGATCTGACATCTTATGTATTCCTCTTTAGGCACACGAGTTCATGGAAAACAATGAAGCAATACATCCTTGAACAAATGGTATATATCGAGAATACATCATGCAACATGAATTGAAACATCAGACATGAGCAATTTGAATGTCCATCAAAATGAGAGACTCTTTCCATCTATAGATCAACTCTTGATTAATCTTCCCTGTTATTGGGTTTCTAGTCTCATAGTACAAAGGGAAGGGAACAAAGGACCCATAGCGGGGATTTGCAAGCTGGAAATATAGAATCTAAGAAATGTTCATGTCACCTGTCACTAAGATCCATGTTACCTCGAAGAAGGTTTCAAGTCCCATGTCAGCTTTAAAAAATACAGTATGTTATGTCATTTATTCTTTTCCTTATTCACTAATGTCGCTCGTTGAACTTTAGAAATTCATACGACAATCCACACAAAAACCAAATAAGTAGAAGTTGGTTTAATATCTTGTATTTGGAGTTTGTGTACATCGAGAAGGGGGCAGGAGATTTTTCTCTCGCAAGGCTTCCTGTATTTCAATACTTTTTATCAGTATTTAAAAATATGCATGTCCCAATGCTGCATTATAATATCCTAGGCCACAAAATGATGGATGCTCAGACTCAGAGGGTCCCGGGGGGGTCACTGAGTCTGTGAGGGTAGATAGCAACTACTGCCCTACCGCCCCTTTTATCAGAGGTTGGGAAATTTGACCACCCTACTTCACAGAGCTTGGGGAATTCGACCGCCTTACATTTCAGAGGATGGGAGATTTGACAGTCCCACTTGTCAGAGGTTGGGAGATTTGATGATCCATTAGGTCTCCGTGAGTTTTGCACAAATACAATTGTATTCATCCCTTTCAGCAAGAAAACTTGCTCAATTTAATGATATGATTTTAACCGCCCTACTCATTAGGGTCTTGAAGACATCTGACCGCCCCCCTTTTCAGGATCTAATGGAAATTCACTGCCACTGCTTTTCAGAGTCATGCCGCAGTGGTTATCCAATACATGGTAGAGTGCCCCCCCCCCCCCGGGCAGAGGGTGCTTCCCATGTCAGAATATGTTGGCCAATACTGTGTCCAGCTGGATTATTTGTATAGTTGTTCATTCATGAAGTAATAAATGAGCCTAAATGAAACTGAACTAATTCAGATTTCGACAAGACCATATATATAATTTCATAATTAGCACTTGTAAAACTTAAACATTTACTGTGGATGATGTGTTCAAGTCTTAAAGCTTGACCGTCATGGTTGAAGTGAGGCCAAAAGCACTTTTGGATACAGTTCAGTTTTCATTCACAAGACGGCTCTTAACCCTTTAAGGCCGACCAAAAAAAAATTTGCTGGTGCAGGGGCCAGAACATTTCCATAGGAACCCTCCCAGGGCCGAGCCTTTGCTGATTCCCATAGAGTTATGATGACTATAGTCGATGCTCGGCCAGCCATGGCATCGACTATAGTCGATGCTCGGCCAGCCATGGCATCAACTATAGTCGATGCTCGGCCCTAAAGGGTTAAGGGCTGGGAGCTCAGCTCTTACAGGCACAAGATAGGGTGAATATGTTGTAGCTGGACAATGTTCATGGTCCCCTATCCAAACACTGCTGCCCTCTGGTGGAACTGTTATTTTAGTCCATGTGTGGAAAATGCTGAACTTATTCCCCGACGGCCCAGCTTTAATCCAAGAACCCCAAGTACCCAGTCTATTTGCTCGTACAAAGTCCTCACATGACATAATTGCCATACACTCAATGTCCATGTTGAACCTTGTAAACCGCTATGTACAATTCTGTGATAGATGTGTTTAAACCTACATGGTCCAATCTAATTATTCAATACGATGAGGGGTAGCAATTACATGCCAGTCATACTTAGACTGCCATGGTTCAGTTTGCTATGGCTAAATCAAATTAACAAAACAAGGGCAAATTCACCCGGAGGGTTTGGGGGGACTCTCTTCTCCTTTTATTTTATACGTAAAAGGTTTTTTGTTTTGCTCTTCCTGATGCATGGCAAGAATATGGTATGGACTACTTTGACTGTTTATAACTGATTATTAGTTCTCTAGGTCTAGAGTATAGTGAAAATCCATGAAACGAGTATGTTATAACTAAAACTAGAAAGGCGACACTGTGGAAGTATAAGCAATGACGTGTGATAGGAAACGTTAACCAAACAGGGTCAGATCCATTGTCTGCAAGTTAGACAAAATAACATGTAACTGATCACTTAACAAAAACTTATACATTCATGGGTGCTGACCTAAGGGACTCCCCCAGGTGACTCCCTTAGGTCAGCCAGAGAGTCACAAAGGCTCCCTTAGGCGACCTGGACTCCCCTAAACAGGGGAGTCATCCTGGAGGCAACCTGGACTCCATTTTGACGCTGTTTCTTCTCTCTGTGTAGGTTGAGGGTATTATTTGTCAACTTGAAACAAATTCAAAATGTCCAAATTCCCTATTATACCCCAATTCCATGCCCACAACAGGGAATATACACCGAAAGGGGTTTCCCCATGTTCACAGGATGCTGCCTCAGTTCTAGGAATCCATGTGACCTGACAGATCTGGCACAAGCTGTATCCTGGACGCATGCCCAGAGTGCTTCCCCACAGGTCATTGGCACAAATTGCTTAGGCTGCGAAGAGCATGGGGAATCCCGGGCACTCATGTTAATTGACTTAATTTCTAACATGTTTTTCACCATTTTGTTCTTGTATCAAAGGGTATGTAGGCCACTAAATATACACTCCCAAAGTGTCGTTATGATACATGAAAGTAGCGCGAACAAGTTACTCACCATGGTACATCATAACAAATGAGTATTATTTATTTATAGATTATTTATTATAGACATAATTCTTACGACCACTGCAGTGAAAGGCGGCATGGAGCCAGAATCAGTATTATGGGCATTTGTAGGAGAGGTGGGGATTTTAGACAACATGCCAAGAGCACACTGACACAGGCAGCAATAGTGGCGAAAATCAAGGTGAAATCTGATGATGTGATCAATGCTAATGCCTGTGTGCTCTTATAAATAAATGTTCATGTTTGAACATTTTGCTCGTTTTCCACCAATTTCTCCGGTGCGTGTCTCCATAGTACAGTGGGTAAGCCTTTTCTCTTTGTGTAACCATAGTGCCACTATTGAGCAGCTAATTATTATCCAAATAAACAGCGAAATAATATCAATATTCCTTTCACGTGTTTGTTAAAACAACTGCGTGTGTAGCTAAAAATACAGAAGCAATTGTTACTAAATATAGGGTCAGTTTTGAAGGCATGAAGCCTACCCTTGAAGGTAGGTACAAAGGGTCGACATGATGCTTGAATGAATACAGCCATGGCAAATTATTGTGAAAAAAAACAAGTGGAAACCCAGTGCTCTGATGACTGTTGTGACACTTTTTGTGAAAGTATGATGAATATTTCACAAAGAGGTGAAAGGGTCGGCCCTAATTATAAATACTGATAAGGAGTAATCACAAATGACGTCACGTATTTGGGACCTTTAACAAGACCACTCCTCGAAGCCATTGTGTGATAGTTTTGTAATATTTCCTGTAATACTCCTGTGATCAAAATGTAGAGCCCCGCTAATGGTCGGTCACAAAGCCTAGTACAGAAACCCTCCTGCACTCTAGCCTAGAACAAGTAGGGTACTAGGCTCTTATTCATCCACTATAAATAGTGAAACCAAAAATACATCCTTTTATACTGTAAGCCATCAGTATATTTTATTGCCAATATACATTAATACCGTAGTATATATCAGTATGCTATAAAACTACAGTAGATTCTACCGCTCCTGTACATTCACTTCTAACAGTGTAGTTCCCTTCTCTACCCCAATTCATGGTTTTATGCCTTTTACATGTTTGTTTATACCTGTAAGTCCTGGCATAGGAGGCCTCCCTGACAGGTCTGACAAACCTGGGTATTCTAGCCTCAAAACACATACCAATCTTAGTAACGTAGGCAAAAGAACGAGTGGGATTCAAGTAATATGGTAAGAAATCTGGGCTAATTCCCGCAGTAGCAAATTAAGGTTCACCATCATAATAAAGTAAGGGAGTGTTCATTTATTGATTACAGGGGGGGGGGAGTGTAAAAATGATGCCCCTTTTAGCCTAGGCAAAAGTCCATGCATTACTATTGTTTACAGGTGGGGGCGGCTCACATTTTTCGCCGCCTCAAGAGGGCATGTAAGAGATGTTTGCACTTTCGCGCGAAATTTCACCACCTACCCCTGAAGTCCATAAATGTTGATAAATGTCATCTATGTCCTGGGCACACATATTACCATGGAACACTGCGCAACACAGCAGGACACATTACTAGTATCACTTTGCAAACTCACGCTACAGAGCTATTTAATTTAATAATGTCAATTGCAATGTCAGAGAGTATGATAATATGGGCCTATCAGGGTTGAGGTAAGCCTAAGCCTAGCAGTGGATCAGCCTAGATGAAGATAAATAGACCATCATGCACATACATAGCATGTCATGTACATTTACATATATAGCACAGAGAAGGATATTCATGTCTTATAAAAATAGTATTCCCGTGCGTGATGGACGGTGAACAGGACATGTCACATTGATCGATCTGACATCTTATGTATTCCTCTTTAGGCATGCGAGTTCATAGAAAACCATGAAGCAATACATCCTTGAACAAATGGTATATATCTAAAATACATCATGCAACATGAATTACAACATGAGGTACCTGTATGATCAACTTGGATGTCCATCAAGTGAATAGACACCTTCCCTCTAGAGCTACATTTCTGATTGATATATATTCTTGAAGGGTCCTCATGATGACTGAATATTGCACTTACTATAAGTTCATTGGCCAATAGTGTCCCCGAGTGGATGATTCGTAGTTGTGCATACATAATACAATAATTGGATCTGAAACAACGCAGATTCTGACAAGAGCATATAGATAATTTATAATTAGTACTCGTACAACTTGAACCCTTCAGCTCCAATAAATGTTGAAGTGTTGATCCCAATACCCAAAGTACTCAGTCTATTTGCTCACGCAAAGTTCTCACATGATATAACTGCCATACACTCCATGTCCGTGTTGGACCTTGTAAACAGCACACTCTCGCTATAAATGTGTTTGAACCTAAATGACACATTGTTTTAATCTAATCATTTAATACGATGAAGGGTGTCAACTACATGCTTATACAGCCATGGTTATATTTACTATGGACATCCAGTAAAACAAATTAACATAAACAGGGGCAGATGCACTTAGATGGTTTTTTTTGATAACTCCCTTCTGGTCTTATTTTGTAGGTAAACAGTTCTACTTTGTTTTTTTCTGCCTGGAGCATGGCAAGAATATGGTATGGACTACTTGCACTGTTTATAATTTGTCATTAATAAGTCCTCTAGGTCTAGAGTAGCCTATAGTATAGTGAAAATTCATATAACTAAAACTAGAAAGGCGACACTGTGGAAGTATAAACAATGAAGTGTAATTGGAGGCTTTAACAGGGTCAGATCCATTGTCTGCAAGTTAGATAACCAACATGTAACTGATCACTTAGGAAAAACTAGTGTAGAGGTCGCGGAAAACTTAGTCATTGGATAGGCCGGGAATCGAACCACAGACCTCTCGCACCGGTGACAAGCGTGCTAACCGTTACACTACCAACCCGTGTCTGACTGTTCTCCGCTCCCTACGTTACTGGATCGGTATGGTACAGAGGGGGAGGATTACCCAGGTGTTTCACCCCTTCGGGCTCTCCACCAGGGTACGGGGAATCCAACCCCTACACTACCCCCATCAGCTTCCATCATGTCCTCTAGATTCGGATTTTCCGGGGGGTTACCAACCCTGGGCTTTCTCTCCCTCCTAGAAGGGGCTTTATCAAGCAGTTACAGAGAGTCCCAGCCCCCGGAGTATAGAGGCACCTAGCACCAGGCATTCTCACCTACTGGAGACCGAAGGTCCCAATGGGGCTTTATCAAGCAGTCGTTGAGATACCCTGACTTCCCAGTGATGGAAGCTTTCTACACCATACCGATTCAGCCAATTTGTTGACTGAACTCCATGCTGAACTCCAACTGCCCGTACTGGGGACCAACACTTCCCAACCTGCTCCTCCAACTACCAACCGCCAGCAGGTGGCCAATCCCCAGCAAGCTGGAATGCTCCTACCGTCCACAGTCAACGTACTACCCGATTCATCGCGGCAGATCCACCAGTGTAATAAACGATACTTTGTTTCTCTATGATATTGGTAGAGTATCAATTAAAGAACAAAGTCGACACAGTTCGGATCAAGTGTTACAGGTTGCAAATCGGGTTTATTCAGAAAACCTAGACAAGCAGTATCTATGTGTGCGAACTCCCTATAGAGTTCGGAACGGGTCAGTAGGCTAATCAGCCGTAATGATCACGGGGTCTCCTCACCAGCGTGGCTCAGAGTAACCGACGAGTACCGTCAGATGCTGGGTATATATAGGCAGCCAGCCTGCGCGCGCACACGCAGACCGGAAGCCTATAGCGACCTCTGTCCATACCCCAAGCCCGGGGTAGGTGTCGCCACCTACCGTCGGACTGAAGGGTCCGGACTGAGCTCGCAACACAGCATCCAACAGCACTCGTCATATAACAAACCCGTATAACCCTAGCCCCTACACTAGTATATTCATGGGTGCAAAACTAAGTTGATAAGTGTAGACTATTATTCAATCTAGTTATTTAGCCCTGGCCATCTCGCTGGTCGATGGTGTCCCACACAGAAATGGTTGACAGGGAAGTATAGACCCCACTGACAATCTGTATGTTAAAGAGATAAGTCAGTAGTGCCACCCAGCGTTAGCCATAGGTTAGTTTCCTCATGCATTAGTCAAAACGACGAACTGAAATTCAGAGATATCGAGACGAAATATGACCAATGCCTTGGTAAAGAAATCTAGCCCTAATACTCATCTGTTAACCTGTGTTATTTCATGTACACCAATCAGCGCCATTCACAATTACAGTTACAGACATATATGGGCCTATTGGGTATGAGATAGGCTTAGACATAGAAATGGCTGAGGCCTGAGGTAGAGCAAGACACGTAAATATCATGTATCATATGAGTATTTATACCACGATTCTGGCTTTTCCCGTGCCGAGAGTGGATATTTGCCGTGCGGTTATCACAGGATATACGCACGCTCAGAATTTATTTTTGAGTCCAAGACGTCTCTATATATTTTAACCATGTAATGAAAGATAGGCATAGCCATTTTGGCTACGAAATTCGTCCGGGATTCGAACCCCCGGCCCCCCGTGTGGAAGGCGAGCATGCTACCATTACACCAGGGCGGCCTGGCTTGATTCAGACATCTCAGCAGGCGTAGTGAGCCTTACCTGGACATTCCCTTATATGGTGGGGGGGGGGGAGGGGAGGTAGCCGTGTTTGGTGCAGTCAGTAGGGACCTTTAGCAATCACGTAAAAGCTCAATAAACGTAGACGTAGCAGTGCTGAAAGGATAGGATACGTCTGCGTTAAATGACCTACGTCGGGTTTGCTAAAGGTCCCTAGTAGGGACACCCCCCCCCCCCCGATTCACTTCTCCCCCTCCCTAGCATAAGAGCACCAGACTATAACACGGAGTGGGTGCATATAGGCCTATACAGTACGGGAAAAGCCCCTCTGCCTCCCAGCCGTGCTCACGGCCTAGTGGACTGAATGCTTGCATTTAGCTCACGGGATCCGGGTTCAAATCCCGGATGAATCTCGTCATGCAGAGCATTTTACAGTGAAAACAAACAGAACGCCCTGTTCACATATTTGACGAAATTGTGGTATAAACGCATTAAAGGCTTGTTGGGAAAGCACTCGTTTGGCATATCTGCCTTATAATGCACTCACCTTCGGCTCGTGCATTATTGGCAGATATACCTCACTCGTGCTTTCCCAACAAGCCATTAGTGCATCACTATTCATGTTTTATAAAAATAATCTTGCTGCACATGATGCACGGTGTACAGGATGTATCCCGCAGCCTCGTCATGTCTTGCTCATGCGACACGTGAGGGAAACCGCAAAATGATACAGCCTTGAACAATTAATATATATTTAGAATACATCCGCCAACCTCTATTGAGGTATCAGACATGAGTAATTTCGATATTCCAAAAAGGTGAAGAGAGTCGTCCATTGATGATTTGCTCATTAGGTATCGTCGCTTTTATTAGCTCTACACAGAAAGAAAAACAGTGTCAAAAGGGAGTCCAGGTTGCCTCCAGAATGACTCCCCTCTCTATGGGAGTCCAGGTCACCTAAGGGTGCCTAGCTGACTCTCTGCCTGACCTAAGGGAGTCACCTGGGCGAGTCATATAGCTCTCTGGGTCACATGATTCCCCCAGGTGTCAGCCAGAGAGTCACCTCAGCTTCCTTAGGCGACCTAGGCTCCCCTAGAGAGGGGAGTCATTGTGGAGGAAACCTGGACCCCATTTTGACGCTGTTTCTTCTCTCTGTGTAGGTTGAGGGTATTATTTGTAAACTTGAAACAAATTCAAAATGTCCAAGTTTCCTATCATACCCCAATTCCATGCCCACAAGAGGGAATATACACCCAAAGGGGGTTTCCCATGTTCACAGGATGCTGCCTCAGTTCTAGGAATCCCTGTGACCTTACAGATCTGGCACAATCTGCATCCTGGACACATGCCCAGAGTGCTGCCCCACAGGTCATTGGCACAAATTGCTTAGGCTGTGAAGAGCACGGGGAATCCCGGGGCACTCATGTTAATTGATTTAATTTCTAACATGTTTTTCACCATTTGGTCTGGTATTAAAGGGTATGTAGGCCACTTGATATATACCCCGAACGTGTTGGTATGATACATGATAGCAGCACCAACAAGTTACTCACCATGGTACATCATAACAAATGAGTATTATTTATTTATAGATTATTTATTATAGACACAATTCTTACGACCACTGCAGTGAAAGGTGGCATGGAGCCAGGATCAGTATTATGGGCATTTGTAGGAGAGGTGGGGATTTTAGACAACATACCAAGAGCACACTGACATAGGCTGTAATAGTGGTGAAGATCAAGGTGAAATCTGATGATGTGATCAATGTTAATGCCTGTGTGTTCTTATGTTCATGTTTGAACATTTTGCTCGTTTTCCACCAATTTTTCCGGTGCGCGTCTCCATAGTACAATGAGTAAGCCTTTCCCCTTTGTGTAACCATAGTGCAACTATTGAGCTGTTAATTCTTATCCAAATAAACAGCGAAAGAATATCAATATTCCTTTTACGTGTTTGTTAAAACAACTGCGTGTATAGCTAAAAATACAGAAGCAATTGTTACTAAATATAGGGTCAGTTTTGAAGGCATGAAGCCTACCCTTGAAGGGAGGTACAAAGGGTCGACATGATGCTTGAATGAATGCAGCCATGGCAAATTATTGCGAAAAAAAACAAGTGGAAACCCAGTGCTCTGATGACTGTTGTGACACTTTTTGTGAAAGTATGATGAATATTTCACAAAGAGGTGAAAGGGTCGGCCCTAATTATAAACACTGATAAGGATAATGACGTCACGCATTTGGGACCTTTACCAAGACCACTGCTTGAACCCATTGTGTGCTAGTTTTGTAATGTTTCCTGTAATACTCCTGTGATCAAAATGTAAAGCTCTGCTAATGGTCGGTCACAAAGCCTAGTACAAAAACCCTCCTGTACTCTATAAACAAGTAGGGTACTAGGCTCTTATTCATCCACTGTAAATAGTGAAACCAAAAATACATCCTTTTATACTTTAAGCCATCAGTATATTTTACTGCCAATGTACATTAATACAGTAGTTTATATCAGTATGCTATAAAACTAGAGTAGATTATACCGCTCCTGTACATTCACTTCTAACAGTGTAGCTCCCTTCTCTACCCCAATTCATGGTTTTATGCCTTTTACATGTTTGTTTATACCTGTAGTCCTGGCATAGGAGGCCTCCCTGACAGGTCTGACAAACCTGGGTATTCTAGCCTCAAAACACGTCCCAATCTTAGGCCAAATAAAAAAAAAGTTTTGTTTCAGGTAACATGGGATGAAACTCTAGGGTCGGTAGGTCGGATTTTTTTTTTAAACTTTTTTTTTTGTACATAACCCTAAAATTGACCCAAAAAAGTATGAAAATGGGACGATTTTTTTCAAAACTTTTGAAAACCTAAAATTTTCCTCCAAAAAGTGTAAAAATATGAAGATTTCTTCAAAATTGCATAAAAAAACGTAGGGTCGGCCCTCTTTACATAGGGTCGGTCGGGTGACCTGAAACAAACCTTTTTTTTTTTGGCCTTAGTAAGGCAGGCAAAAGAATGAGTGGGATTCAAGTAATATGGTAGGAAATCTGAGATATATTCCTGCAGTAGCGAATTAAGGTTCACCATCATAAAAAAGTAAGGGAGTGTTCATTTATTGATTACGGGGGGGGGGTAAAAGATGATGCCCCCTTTTAACCTGGGCAAAAAAGCCCATGCATTACTATTGTTTACAGATGGGGGCGGCGGACATTTTTCGCCGCCTCATGAGGGCATATAAGAGATGTTTCGCGTGAGATTTCACAACCTACCCCTGAAGTCAATAAATGTTGATAAATGTCATCGATGTCCTGGGCACACATATTGCCATTGGCCACTGCACAACACAGCAGGACACATTACTAGTATCACACTAAGCAGGTTGGGGCCGGGACCATGTTATTAGAACATACTTAATACATAGTACGCCCTTTCCATTGGGTCTGTACCAAGATTATGGTAATGTGCACCAACTTGGGCTGTACCATAATCTTGGTACACCTGGTGTGTTCACTGGACCATGACCCCTGCTCATGCAGGTAAATGGGCCAATCACAGCCCAGTACACATGTACCTTACCTGTGGTCACTGGACTGTGACCCTTATCTGTGCATGTAATTAGTGGGGTCACTGGGGGACTAGGGAAACCACTCTACTATTTATACATATATTTACATTATATGGCTTATTTACTATGTTATCAAACATCACTAAGTGAAAACAAAAACATCATTTTGTGGGCCTTAATCAATGATTTCACCCTATGGGTTTATTTTTATTAGCAAATTTAACAAAAAATTAGCAAACTGATTTTACTAAACATTTACTGAAGGAAAATATGTAGATAAAGCCATTTCTTAGATAATATTCCGATTTTAGTAATGAAAAAGGGTGCATACATAAGTTATAGACCTCTGATTCCTATAGTGGCATCAAAATTATGCATTTTGGCATGGAAATATGAGAAAAGTGACAATAAATGAGTGTACCAAGTTCTTGGTACACCCTGTGTTCTAAGTAGCCATGCCCCATGTTTACACCTAGTTCTAGGACATGACCTGACAGGTCTGGCAGCACCTGACCTCTACATGACCTCTACATGACCTCTACATCCGGGTACACACTCCTCCCTTATCTCCCCACCCTCTCTACATGTAGGGGTATCTGGTACTCATGCCTCTGTACAATGATCACTCTCACTGTATGTAGGGTAGATTCACCTTGAGCCGGACACATATCTTGGGACTGAGACTTGAATCTGTGCCTTTTCAAATGATCTAATCTATTTATCTGTGAAGAATGACAAAGTTAAAGTATCATTTTTTCAAAGTGTATAAGTGTCATTCTTTCCAAGAAAAGAAAATCACCAATAAAATATCGGTGGCCGCCTCAGGGTATGTGTCTAACAAATGGTGAATCTACTCTATATGGTATCTAAGCACACATATACCCCAGAGGCCCTCTGTACAAGAATCACACGCACTGCTTGCAAACTTATCTGTATAGGTACATATTGCCCGGTACTCCTACTAAATTAGTAGCTACCATCACTGATGATTGATACATGGACCGTATACTATGGCTGAAATGATCACTTTCATGATCATTGATGGGGCTGGGGCGCCGAGATTTCGTGTCCTTTTGTTGCATAGTAATGCGTGGGCCTTTTTTTTTCACAAAACAGGTTAAATATTTATCTCTTCCCCCCAAAATACACCACCCCCTGTTGTAAAGAAAGTGTTGCAAAATACTTTGCGTTGTCAAAATCTGTATGGCGTTATTTAAAGTGTGTGTGTGTTATACTGATAATGGCTCAGACGACCTCAAATGTATCTCTTCATCAACTTGACACTGCCTTTATTATTGTACAAATAACGTGTGTGTATAGGAGGACACATATTTGACCTTATAAACAGTATAAAAGTAGCACTCCTGCGGTTAACGTACCCTTTAAAGCCGGCATAATGCTGAATGTATCATGTCCTTTGTCATCATTATGCATGACTACAGCCCTGGCGAGTAACTCGCCAGTGCTGCATTCAAGCATCATGCCGACCATAGGGGGTGGAGACACTCCTGAGGGGTTGTCATGATGCACCAATACAGCCCCGGCGAGTTACTCGCTGTGGCTGCATTGGTGCATCAAGATGATAAATGCAATCTTTTAGCGACATCCATCCTGAAAGGCTTGAGGAGCACTCCTGTGGTTAGCTGAGGCCCCATGGGAGGACACAGCTACATTATATAGGAGATAACATTAGGTACATGTCCGTGTTATTTGTGTACATACGCTATGGAATGTGTCAGATTTTTATTGAATGTAAGCATAAATACTTCCAGGGGTTCCCCCTCTACACAAGCCTTCAGAAAGGTGTGTTTCAGGTAACATGGAAAATGTAATTGATAATCTTGGTTATCTAATTGATAAGGAACAACTGTCGTGAGGTAAATGAAATCAAGGTGCCGCTGGTCAAAGCGTGTCCCACTCACAGGGCCTTTGTTTGCGGGGTTCCCTGTTCAGAAGGTCAGATTTTGCAGGACCATTATTAGTATGTATTTTGCATAGTCCCCTTTACAATGTCGTATGCGTAGATGTTTCCACGCTGTACACATTTTAGGGATTTAAAAAATCATGCAAAGATATATACAGAGCGAATATTTGTACAATATTGAATTATAGTTATTATGAATTAGATTATTACCAGCCCCTTCGGTGCCGGGATAGTGGGAGCATTGGCTCTGATAGACCACCCATAGGCCCTATTACATATTGGGGAGGGGGGCAAAATCATTAGAGATAGGACTAAGGCTAAGCAGGGCAAAGGTAGCATTTTTGTCTATCATGCAAGCAGCAATGTCAATCGCCTCCCAAAAAATAGGCCTACCATCAGAAACGAATAAATTCAACTTTAATTAATAGGCCTCGGTAACAGAACACTATCTAGGCCCACCTTTCTTAGTGCCAAGATAAATGTACCCCCTCCCCCCCCCCCCCCCCCCCCCCCCCAGCCCCACTCCACTCTTGTGGAGCGGGGCTGGGCGCGCGGGAATATGCAATCCCCAGGACAGCGTCCCAGCAGCCTATATCTCTTACGTCACATGTCCCTGGCCCTGTACTCTACATACACAATTTCTCACGTCACAATCTACTCTAAGACAATTAAAAGTAATAGTTAGGTTAGTCACAATTTCTAGTAACAGGGTAAACATATTTACGAAAATGAGACCAAGTTTTAGTTCCCATTTTAAAGGAGGTAGGCGCACAGGTGCTTGCTCTTGACCCTGGTGTCTGGCAGATCCAGCGTAGGACGTGATTATTATTAATGAGAATATTTGATGGCTAGTTTATTTAGAGGAAATGTGCATCATTATCTCTGTGTATCAGTATTGAGTATCATCATGTCTTAGGTAGTTAAAAGATTAGTCAGCAATTAAGGAGATATGATTTATTTGGGAAAAAAAAGTTTTAAAAAATAGCAAACTCGTAGCTCAAATCAACGTCCGTTTTGACATTTCGGGGGCCCACTTCTGGCGATCGGACCTTCTTTGAAATATAGAGTCTAATTATACACCTGAATTTTGACACATTAGAAAATTTGCGAAAATGTATAACCGCGAAAATATCTACGTTGACAATATACTTACACTGTGAGAAAGTGGAGGGCTGCTGTGCTTCCTGCACGCAATCAGGTGTTTGGCCATTGTACCCACCCTCCTCATCTAGATCTTTATGTACAATGGTACAACACGTAAAGGTCTCATTTATCCACACAATGAAGTCCACAGGAATCGTGTTAATGGCAGCACAGACATGTGAAAGTGTTAGATTTCTATGTCATGTAGGTAATCTTTTCCAACAGAAGTGCTACTGTCATACATGTATGAACTATCATACTAACAAGAATTGCGGTTGTTGCCGCGTAAAAAAATGCCTCAGGCATTTTTATACGCGGCAACAACCGCAATTCTTGCATTCGAAGAAACATAATGTCTAGATGGTTGGTATGTTTGAAGGGAACCCGTTCAAGACACCAAAAAAGCAGGGCCGGGAAGGGGTTATCAGGGGGAAGGATGATATTACTTCGAATATGGAATTTCCTATGAATTCCTTGGGCCCATGTAAGGGGGTATGGAAATGTGTGTTGCTAGGCAGATAAACAATTAGAATAGCCGTTGCTAGGCAACCAGCTGTATTAGCAACAAACAGATAGAACCATTCCTTGGGTCCATATTAGGGGGGTAGGTATAATTATAATCAACCTCAGGACCATGGAAATATGTGTTGCTAGGCAGATAAACAAATAGAATAGCCGTTGCTAGGCAACCAGCTGTATTAGCAACAAACAGATAGAACCATTGAATTTCTTGGGTCCATATTAGGGGGGTAGGTATGATTATAATCAACTTCAGGACCATGGAAATGTGTGTTGCTAGGCAGATAAACAATTAGAATAGCCATTGCTAGGCAACCAGCTGTATTAGCAACAAACAGATAGAACCATTGAATTCCTTGGGTCCATATTAGGGGGGGTTGGTATGATTATTATCAACCTCAGGACCATGGAAATGTGTGTTGCTAGGCAGATAAACAATTAGAATAGCCGTTGCTAGGCAACCAGCTGAATTAACAACAAACCGATAGAGCCATTGAATTCCTTGGGTCCTTATTAGGTGGGGTAGGTATGATTATAATCAACCTTAGGACCATGGAAATGTGTGTTGCTAGGCAGATAAACAAATAGAATAGCCGTTGCTAGGCAGCCAGCTGTATTAGCAACAAACGGATAGAACCATTGAATTTCTTGGTCCATATTGGGGGGGTAGGTATGATTATAATCAACTTCAGCACCATGGAAATGTGTGTTGCTAGGCAGATAAACAATTAGAATAGCCGTTGCTAGGCAACCAGCTGTATAAGCAACAAATGGATAGAACCATTGAATTCCTTGCGTCCATATTAGGGGGGTAGGTATGATTATAATCAACCTCAGGACCAGGGAAATGTGTGTTGCTAGGCAGATAAACAATAAGAATAGCTGTTGCTAGGCAACCAGCTGTATTAGCAACAAACAGATAGAACCATTGAGTTCCTTGGGTCCATATTAGGGGGCGTAGGTATGATTATAATCAACCTTAGGATCATGGAAATGTGTGTTGCTAGGCAGATAAACAATTAGAATAGCCGTTGCTAGGCAACCAGCTGTATTAGCAACAAACCGATAGAGCCATTGAATTCCTTGGGTCCATATTAGGGGGGGTAGGTATGATTATAATCAACTTCAGGACCATGGAAATGTGTGTTGCTAAGCAGATAAACAATTAGAATAGTTGTTGCTAGGCAACCAGCTGTATTAGCAACAAAAGGATAGAACCATTGAATTCCTTGGGTCCATATTAGGGGGGGCAGGTATGATTATAATCAACCTCAGGAACTATCAAAGGTTGATTTATATTATTGTTATCACATAGCATAAATTTGTGTTGTGACACCTTAATCCAAGATGGTGGCACAATCCAAGATGGCGGCGCCCGTTCTGACTTCTGGCAAAGTGCAAACATCATATACCTCGTTCTGGTGGTGCCTGGCGGCACCACCAGGTGGCTACGCCACCACTTCGGCATAAAAAAATGACCTGTACATTCTCGGTGAGTAGAAAGATGACATTTTTTAGCAGGATGCACCAATGCAGCACCTCGCCTCGCCAGTACTACATTGGTGCATCCTTTGGGAGTGTCTCAACCTCATAGGGTAGATATAATGCTTGAATGCCGCGCTGGTGAGTAACTTGCCGAGGAGGTATTCATGCATCATGATGACCAAAGGCATGATGCATTCGGGCATTATAAATGTGGTCCCTAAAGGGCCAATAGAGACTTCTGGTGTATGTTTCAAGTATAAGAAGAAGAGATAATATCAGCTCTAGGTGCACTCTATAACCTGTAGCTGCACCACTCTAATTAACCCTTTAATGACTGATGTCGCTAAAACATGACATTTGTCGTCATGATGCACCAATGCAGCCCTGGCGGGTAACTCGCCGGTGTATTGGTGCATCGGTGCATCATGCCAACCCTTCAGGAGTGTCTTCACCCCATAGGGTCGGCATGAAGTTTGAATGCAGCCCTGGCGAGTTACTCGCCAGGGCTGCATTCATGCATCATGACGACCAAGGCATGATACATTAATGCACTATGTCGCCTTTAAATGGTTAAGAGCGTACAGATGGATGGTGTTAGACCCTAGTGGCGGCGTCTGCCTGTAGTGGCACCTGGAGCGCCATCTGTAGGACGGTGTTTATATAACTGGAGGCAGGCTGTCACCACTAAGAGGGGCTCAGGGGCTGAGGGAAGTCTACTCTCATTCCCAAATCCTTCCGAAGGAAGGCTCTGGGGACAGCCAAATGACCTTGAACTTGGGATTTTGCTGGGTCTGGGCAACCCCTGCTGGTAGGCTTGAACCAGCAAACAGGAACAGGAAATGGAACCAGAATGTATGATGGTAGTTTTAGGCAGATTTACGATCAGCCTTTCTGGTTCCATTTCCTGTTCCTGTTCGCTGGTTCCAAGCTACCAGCAGGGATTGCCCAAGCCCAGCAAAATCCAAACATTTGGCAGTTACCAGAGCCTTCCTTCAGAAGGATTTGGGAACGAGAGTAAGGGAAGTCTCACAGGCCGCCAGAGAGCTAATCTTTTTTCTCTTGGAGGTGAGAGACAAAAAGATTTCACTTTTTTTCAGTAAAAAAGGAGGCCTTACCTCCTTGACCTTGACCTTGATCCTGACCTGATCCTATTTACTTCATATAAATGATGAACAAGAATCCATTCCACTCAAATTAATTTGATATTGTCAGCAATGGAATATACCGCTCAGATAGGGTGCCGTGTCGGATATGTCGGTGCAAATATTATATTGAGACTCACATGCATGTCCAGTCACTATGAAATCCGAAGTTTGGCAATTCTCAGAGATGGTGGTCTATGGACTATATTAAGTCTGAGTGGAATGGCATCCACAGCCGTCATCTCTGGTAATAGATAATGGACTAATGAGAAGCAGACAAGCTTGTACGCTTCTAGACATATAAAGGACAATGTGAGGTTTCTAAGTAAACCAATATCGTCCAATCGTAAGGCATCAAAGGAACTTCTCAAGTAGAAAGAGAAAGATTGTATTTCAAGTAGAACTAAGGAATTAGTGTCTCTTTCAATTAGATTTAGTGTGTCTTTTATTGATGTCTAAGTAAAAGGTCACAACAGTGTACAAGGTATTATATACAGAGAGAGAATTCAAACTCAAACTCTGTGAACTGCAAACATGAGATAAACAGAATGTTGACAAAATGGCTTGTTGAAGGCCACAAATAAAAGTGGTTTCTCATCAACACGTGCATCATAACAATCAGGTTTTGAGGAAAACATTTTGTTGTCGCTAATTTTTGATGAAAAACATGATACAAATGGACAAACATTAGCATATTTGGTATTAAATCAAAAACCTACACTGGCAGCAGTGCAGTGGAATAGAAATAACTTATACTTCCCCAACTTTCAAAGATCAATGAATTCTTAACTACTAAAATTTCGGTTTTGTCACTAAAAACGTATTTCATACTATACATTTTAGTCCCCGAATTATGAAAGAAAAGAAAAAAAAGCCTCCCTCATCAGATTTTTCAGTCATTTGTGATGAGAAACCACTTTTTATTAGAGTGGCCTAATTTAGGACGTTTTTCTTTTTATCAGGATTTAGCAGCTGGTAGCGTCTATGGGCGTTCCCCAACCACATTATGCACCAATTTATGTACTGGATATGAAAAGATTCAATATTGGCGTTCTTGAAGGTTTGATTAGCCATTAACAGGGAACGGAGACTGACATCCAACCATCCTCTGATAAAATGGCATTTTAAATGTGCTCAAAGGATACAACAGTGTTGGGTTTACAGCCGAGCAGAATTGATCTTTTTGCCTTCTTTGACAAACGCTCTGAAAATTGATGCGATCAGTTCTTATGGGAAATGAAAGGCCTGCTATCAGCTCCCACATTAGAATTGTAGCGCTTTAGAAAAATAACTAAAAGGAAGACTTTGGTTACAATTCCATAGAGAATCTAATGCCTCTGATATTCCCATTTAACAATCATCAATAGGTTATACTACCTTGCAGCCTGCCTACAATTGCAGTCTGGATGAAAATAACCAAATAGAATCGTTTCAGACGATAGGCCAGGTACAGTCAGTGATGTCAGCTATACTTTACTGATAAAGATTCACACTTAAAGCCCCAGCTCTCCTATAAGTAGGGCTGAGTACCTGTCCCGACTGCGCCCTGACTGTTGCTGGAGGGGTACCGAGACCTGCGGGTTTAAGACTTTAACTGACACCGTCCATTTTGTACTGTAAATCTCAAACACTAGTTTCCATGTTTCGTCTTTATCAGGGTTTATGTACCTATAGATGAAGTGTGTTAACTCAAGTAAACCTTTCTAGTAAATCTACAGATTAAATCTCAACTTAATGAGACTCTAAAAATAAATGGTCTGTCCAGTGAGTCAGTCTGAGTGCATGCACTGATAATATTAGCCCTGGAAATGTTAGTCACTACGGACTACGTTTCTATAGTCATGTGAACGTAGAAAAAACGGCTATACCTAGTTAGTCACCTATGTCTAATGTAAGTTAGTCATATAGTCAACCTATAGTCAGCCATTAAATCGGCTGATTTGGGCTATATAGTCAAGTGACTATGAATTTAATGGTTTCATGGTCTAAAGTAGTCATTATGACTAAAAGATATAGTCAATCATGAGAAATAAGGGAAAGGCAGGTCAAGCTTTGTCTTGCCTTAGGATAGGATAAGGCAGGGCAGGGGAGGCTAGGATAGGGTAGGGAAAGGGACAGGCTAGGATAAGTCATGGCAGGGGACAGGCTAGGATAGGTAGGGCAGGGGACAGGTTAGGATAAGACAGGGTAGGGGGGCTAGGATAGGGCCAGGCAAGGGACAAGCTGGGATAAGGCATGGCAGAGGACAGGCTAGGATAGGTAGAGCAATGGATATGCCAGGATAAGGCAGGGCAATGAAGATGCTAGGATAGGGCAGGGCAGGTGACAGGCTAGAATAAGGCAGGTCAGGGGACAAGCTAGAATAAGGCATGGCAAGGGACAGGCAAGGATAAAGCAGGCCAGGAGACAGGCTAGGATAAGGAATGGCAATGAACATGCTAGGAGAAGGGGACAGGCTAGGATAAGGCAGGCCAGGGGACAGGATAGGATAGGGCAGGGCAGGGGACAGGTTAGGATAGGGCAGGGCAAGGGACAAGCTAGGATAGGGCAGGGCAAGGGACAAGCTAGGAAAAGAAAGGGCAGGTGACAGGCTAGGATTAGGCAGGATAGGGATAGGCTAGGATCAGGCATGGCAGGGGACAGACTAGAATAAGGCAGGCCAGGGTACAGGCTAGGATAAGGCAGGGCAAGGGACAGGCTAGAATCCTGCATGGCAGGGGAAATGCTAGGATAGGGCAGGGCAAGGGACAAGCTAGGATAAGGCATGGCAGGTGACAGGCAGGATAGGTAGGGCAGGTGACAAGCTAGGATAAGGTAGGCTAGGGGACAGGCTAGGGGACAGGCTCGGATAAGGCAGGACAGGGGACAGGCTAGGATAAGACAGGGTAGGGGACAGGCTAGGATAGGGCTAGGCAAGGGACAAGCTGGGATAAGGCATGGCAGAGGACAGGCTAGGATAGGTAGAGCAATGGATATGCCAGGATATGGCAGGGCAATGAAGATGCTAGGATAAGGCAGGCCAGGGGACAAGCTAGAATAAGGTATGGCAAGGTACAGGCTAGGATAAAGCATGGCAGGGGACAGGCAAGGATAGGTAGAGCAAGGGAAAGCCTAGGATAAGGCAGGCCAGGGGACAGGCTAGGATAGGGCAGGACAGGGGACATGTTAGGATCAGGCAGACCAGGTGACAAGCTAGAATAAGGCATGGCAAGGGACAGGCTAGGATAAAGCAGGGCAGGAGACAGGCTAGGATAAGGCAGGCCAGGGGACAGGCTAGGATAGGTAGAGCAGGGGACAGGCTAGGGTAGGGCAGGGCAAGGGACAGGCTAGGATAAGGCATGACAATGAACATGCTAGGATAAAGCAGGGCAGGTGACAGGCTAGGATAAGGCAGGCCAGGGGACAAGCTTGAACAAGGCATGGCAAGGGACAGGCTAGTATCAGGCATGACAGGGGACAGGCTAGGATAGGTAGAGCAGGGGAAAGGCTAGGATAAGGCAGGGCAGGGACAGGTTAGGATAGAGCAGGACAAGGGACAAGCTAGGATAGGGCAGGGCAAGGGACAAGCTAGAATAAGGCATGGCAAGGGACAGGCTAGGATAAAGCAGGCCAGGGGACAGGCTAGGATAAGGCAGGGCAGGAGACACGCTAGGATAAGGCAGGCCAGGGGACAGGCTAGGATAGGTCGAGCAGGGGACAGGCTAGGGTAGGGCAGGGCAAGGGACAGGCTAAGATAAGGCATGACAATGAACATGCTAGGATAAAGCAGTGCAGGTGACAGGCTAGGATTAGGCAGGCCAGCGGACAAGCTTGAATAAGGCATGGCAAGGGATAGGCTAGTATCAGGCATGACAGGGGACAGGCTAGGATAGGTAGAGCAGGGGAAAGGCTAGGATAAGGCAGGGCAGGGGACAAGCTAGGATAGGGCAGGGCAAGGGACAAGCTAGGAAAAAGGCAGGGCAGGTGATAGGCTAGAATTAGGCAGGATAGGGATAGGCTAGGATCGGGCATGGCAGGGGACAGGCTAGGATAAGGCAGGGCAAGGGACAGGTTAGGATCAGGCATGGCAGGGGACAGGCTAGGATAGGTAGAGCAGGGGACAGGCTAGGATAGGGCAGGGCAAGGGACAGGCTAGGATAAGGCATGGCAGGTGACAGGCTAGGATAAGGTAGGCTAGGGAATAGGCTAGGGGACAGGCTAGGATAAGGCAGGTAGAGGACAGGCTAGGATAGGGCAGGGCAGGGGACAGGCTAGGATAAGGCAGGGCATGTGACAGGATAGGATAAAGCAGGGCAGGTGACAGGCTCCTGTGTAGGCCTATTATGCCCTGTTAGTCTAGACTTATTATACGATTGGGGCTCTGATCGTGCTTTTTATGGATAACTCAGTTCTGTTATCACACGATAACAGCACGATTGAGGTGAATATTTACAGTTAAAATCCTACGTTTCGTCGGAGGATCGAACCCGGGGCCGCAAGACTATGAGTCCAACGCCCTATCCACCAGGCCGTGCTGGCCATACAGAAGTAGGGGGTAAAACAAGAAGTCTACAGACACATTCTCAGGCCTCTAGCTCTTATATTAACGGAGATACAGCAATTTTTACACTTTTTGTTATAACTTCTCCTAAAATCAAATTATTTTTATAATTTCTTTTTTACAATAAAGGTAGTAGTTGGACTTTACTTATCTATTCGTTAAAATAATTCTAGAGATTTTTTTTCACATAAATATAGGCACTTAAGAAATGGTATGTTTCCACTCGGATTCGAACCGGGGATCTCTGGTGTGTGAGGCGAACACTCTGGCGCCCATTCATTTCTGGCAGTGGTAGAAGGGTAGGGAAATGCTGCCTATATTGAAGTATACAGGGGAGCAGTTAGTAACCAAAACGGCAGGTGGCGACGCGGGAGTACAGTCGTATAAGTTAATACTGAGGGTATGTTCGATTTGAAATAATGACTGCTCCCTCACCTCCGCTACTGAAGATTTCCACAACATGGCGACTGCACCCTCTGTACAAGACGACTTAGATATCATTCAAAATGGCGAAATTAGGACGTTTTAAAGGTAAATAAGGACATTTGAGTCAATAAATCGTATAATAAACCTAATAATATATGGATAACAGGCACACTCGGGCCTATATACGTATATAACACCCTCGGTGCTTCGCACCTCGGGCGTTATATACGCATATAGGCCCTCGTGTGCCTGTTATCCATATATTATTGGTTAAATAAACTGTTCATGTATTTCTATGTTATCAAAATTTGAACAAAATATCATGATTACTCTATCAAACATGAAAACTCATGCACCCTACAACATCTTAAGTTGTCATAGTCAACTGTAACATAACATATAACAAGCAGGGATATCTATAGAACAGTGGTTTAGAAGAGGATGTGCCTACCTGAAGTCCATGGACCATTTAAATTTGAATTCTAACTGTTTCCTGTGCACACATTCCTGTGACATCATCAATTTGTGTGATCCAGATATAGTCACTACTGACTATCTTATGACTAATATGTGACTAGGTTGTATAGTCCCCTGACTACGGGGGTCAAAATATGGTGGTATAGTCACTACTGACTATAGGTATTATTATCAGTGTGTGAGTCTAACTGACTCGCCTGCCCCCTATAGCTGTGTTCCCTCACCCCGACTTACCTCCCTGACCTCGACATATTGACCTGATCCTGGCCTGATCCTGTTTACACTGGTTTAGCGTCTCATGAATTCAGATTCAGTAGCTCAGAATAAGACTCTTCCTCTCTTGTTACTGCAGCTTCTACTAACGATACATACTAGACTTACTCAAGTCTAAGTTGATTCTTAGGACAAAACACTTGAACTGTCGAGCCGGGGTTGGGTAGGAGCAGCATAAAGGTGGGAGACTGGAGCAAGTCTAGCTTATATATACTTTAGAATAAAGAATTTGCTCTCATACCTAGTCACTCAATGCCATGAAGCAGGGAGGACAAGCCAGGGACCGCTTTCACAGCCCTGCATCTGTCACAGTGCTAAACAGCCTAAATGGATTCATTGATTTCTCAGCCAAAAACATGTTACAATAATGCATAATAGTATAAGGAGAAAGAGGATGTGTCTTCGTGTATCATGTTAGCTTGTAGTTCTTCAGACTATAGATAATGAGAATTTAATTGGTACATTTAATGCAACTGCTGTGTCAGCAGGTGAATTGGAACCACATTTCCAGGACAGTTACTGGTGCTAGCTATACAGAAAGCTGAGAGAGGGCTCAATCTGGCTCAATAATGTTTTCAGATATGGTCTGAATTGACTCTACTGATCGTATGGAATAGGTAGATCTATGTTATATTTTGTATTGTGTGATGATAATAAAGATTCATCACTTTTGAAGGCAATTTCTACACCCTAAAACCACCTAGGCCCAACAGGGCCCTTGCCACAAATTAGTAAAGAGGTTCCCAAATAAGAATATTTTGGTTTAGAGCAAAAATTCGTGGGCTATTTTGAGCTATAATCATTTCCCTGAAAATGGTTGATGACCCTAAACATGCCACCTCCAGTAAAGTGTCCTATATTATATTAGTCAAGCACCACACATGATATGTGAATAGTTGACCAATGAGAAGAACTTTTAACCAACCAAATGCAAGAAATCAAATGATGATATCTTTAAGAGTTAATGCTAGAGAGCCTCCCAAAGTTGGGAGAGTTCTAGGAGTCCCTTGAGTATCTTGCCAGGGAAGAGCCTGGGACCAATCTAAGGGGTAACACAGTGGTAAAAGCTGACAGGTGCATGGTGCCAGCTTCTCTTTTTCAGAAAATTATAGAAAAAGAAGTATCAAAAGTAGATAAATAATAGTTACACATCTGGATTTCACTTGATCCCCCCGTCATTTTGAGATATCATACAATAAATTCCGATAATTTTTTAAAATAGCGTTGTCATACCTACATGAAGTCACTCAAATCTCAGAGATGAAAGTCTGGACAAGCAAGCCTGAACAGAATGATAATACGTGGCCATAATAGACCAGGGAGAAGCAGACAGACATGGGCGCTTAATTCCACATACTTAAACAACACCCAGAGTCACGGTTATACTTCAACAAATCCTATTATATAAATCCAAGCATATCGAGCAGATTAGGAAGTTTCTCAGAATATCAATATTTATAACCCAGTGTTATGGTGAGTGAAATTGTAAGAGAACAGGAGCGTATATTTGCAAGTAATAAAATAGAGAATCGTTCCTGTTTCAATTAGATTTACTATATTTCCGTTATTCATATTCAATATAAGGGGAATGGGTCATAATGTTAGCGATTAATTTTTAATTTTGAATGATTTCAAACTCAATCTGTCATACGTTCATACACACTTTATTTCACAATAGCCTTTACATATTGGATATGAATAGAGAAAAGTTGCTTTGTATATATGAAAAGTACACACAGAAAAGAAGTAGAATCACTGTAACTCCCGACGTAATCACTGAGGTAACTCTCCCCAGGACTCTAATGTGACTCTTTAACATTAGCAGGACTCTAAAATAACTCTATAATGACTCTAAAATGACTCTGTTCTAAGACTCCCTAATGATTGGGAGTCACTTTAGAGTTGTGGGGAGAGTTACCTCAGTGATCAGGGCTGGACTCCCGTTTGAGAGTTACAGCGATTCTACTTCTTCTCTCTGTGTATGTGAATGTCTATTGCAGAGAAATTCAAACTGACATCTAACTCCCCTCTAATGAAATGTGATTCAAATGTGTTCAAAGGAGACAAGCGTATCGGGTTATCACTTGGGTTTTACCAGCAAGCTGAATGTTGCTTTTTGCCTTCTTTGACAAACGCTCTGAAAATTAATGCGATCAGATTTTACAGGAAATTAAAGGCTTGCCTTCAGCTCTGACATTTGAATCGTAGTGCTTTGGCAAATGAAAGGAGGACTTTGGTTGCAGTTTGATAGGGAATGTAATGTGTCTGATATTCCCATTTAACAAACATTGAACCGTTTTAGTCTCCATAATGTAAAGCTATATTTGCAGGCTAGATGCAAGAAGTCAAATTAAATCGTTTATAAGTGAAAGTGAAGCAGCTTCCAGCATACTCTCGTTCCCAAATCCTTCCGAAGGAAGGCTCTGGGAACAGCCAAATGACCTTGAACTTTGGATTTTGCTGGGTCTGGGCAACCCCTGCTGGTAGGCTGGAACCAGTGGGCAGGAACTAGAATGTATGATGGTAGTTTTAGGTAGTTTTACCATCAGCCTTTCTGGTTCCATTTCCGGTTCCTGTTCGCTGGTTCCAAGCTACCAGCAGGGGTAGCCCAGACCCAGCAAAACCCCAACATTTGGCAGTTCCCAGAGCCTTCCTCCGGAAGGATTTGGGAACGAGAGTACTTCCAGCAGTACAGTCACTGTATAAAGGATAAGGAATATACACAAATGATGTATCCATACCTTAGGGCTAGGGGGGAGGGGGTCTTTGAGTTTAGTCACACAACATAACAGTCCTACAAGTCTGTGGGGGTGTTGAGAAAGGTCGCACATAGAAAAGAAGTAGAATCACTGTGACTCCCGACATGATCACTGAGGTAACTCTCCCCAGGACTCTAACGTGACTCTGTAACATTAGCAGGACTCTTAAATAACTCTATAATGACTCTATAATGACTCTGTTCTAAGAATCCCTAATGATTGGGAGTCACTGTAGAGTTGTGGGGAGAGTTACCTCAGTGATCGAGGCTGGACTCCAATTTGAGAGTTACAGTGATCCTACTTCTTCTCTCTGTGCAGGAAACCATTGACGTCTGTATAATCATTGAGAGAAGAAAGCATGTGGAATGGATAAGGATTCTGTTTCTGAGCTCGCCTATAAGAAATGAAAGTCTGGCAAATCTCAGAGATGGAGACCTATGGACTATAATAGGGCTGACTGTCATAGTATCCATGGGCGTTTCTATGTGATATACAGTCTCTCAGTATGATAACACAAAAAGACAGTCCGAAGAATATTACTACAATATGCATCAGAAAATCCAGAGGTCTCAGAAGTGACTTGACTTGAACCGGCATGTCCCACCACCACCTGACCCCGTTTTCCGACACCGCTGATATGCTCCCGGAATGCTCCGGTTAATTATTTGTTAACAGAACAAGTATTTGCCTGATGCATGTTATTGTCTGATAACAGAACGGTCAGCTGTAGTTTATATCTACAACAATCCGTATGAGATAACTCTACATTCCCATTAACCATTCAGGTATTTATAACCATATCAGACCAATATTGTAAGGCTGCGCGGTGCTTTAGTGCCATATGCCCTCTATCTTTAAATGCAACTCTGGCGAGTCTACTTTTTAGAAATGCATTTATGCATCATGTCAACCTTTCAGGGCTGTATAAGACTTTAAGGATCATTATGATTGGACGGGTAGACAGTTCTCTGCAAGGGCTGCAGTCATGCATTATGACGATATAAGACATGCTGCATTAAAGCACTATGTGGCCCTAATAACCGATAGTGTGAACTGCAGTATATTCAGAGAATAGTTGATAAGCTATGCAGCATATATGGCAGGCCAATAGGGTCACTTGTGATAAACATATTGTTACCAAAAATACATTGATCTCTGGGCAGTTTGAAAACATCTAATCATCTTTGTCCAAAAAAATTGTGTTGCAATAGGGAGTATTCCACTGACGGAATCGGCCGTAATTCTATTTGTCAGATGAAATTCTCCCACAAGTTTAACATTGTTGACTTTTATCAAAATGACCAAATTTTGGTGGACCGACGTTGGTGGAATACATGCTAATGTGACGTCCCCTCTCCACCACAACCAATAAATTAGACAATTCCACAGTTATTTCACTTCTTTTTGTCCGACTATTTGTCTTAGTTTACCAAGGATGTTTTCCATAACCTCATTCACACATTCTGACTAATCTTTGACCACATTGAATACTAAAGGGCAAAATATTCAAATAAAGTGATAAACCAGCGTATCAGTATCAACATGATATAGATAACGCTATATATGACCACAGGTATCATCCCGGCCGGATAACATGTGATTCCTTTCTCACAACAACCAGTTGTCAATCGGTACATTACCGTAAATTCCAGCGTATAACCCGCACCTCGCGTATAACCCACACCCCTACTTTGGGAGAATCTTATAACCTGCATCTAGCATCTGAAAATCGCTGTTTTAGTACTGTACTATACTTATAAAAACCCTCGTATTACCCGCACCTAGACTTTGAGAATAACATATGACCCACACTGGGTGTCAAATAAGACTTTGTCCAAAACCTCGGACTAAGCGGACTCTTTTGTGGAAGAAGGGAGGAAAGAGGTACTACTTGTCTGCTTTCCTAAATCAAGCACACACTACAGACTCCAGAGGAATTTAACTTTTACTGTCTTTGAATAATTTATAGATGGTTTAATACTCGTTACCAATGCTCATACAGATATAATTATCTGAACCCAGATGGGGAATAGGGGTGGGGGCCCCTCTGACAGAAAAATCCACGCGAAAATCTACAACCCCAAACCACTGCCAGAATACTAGAGAACTGATAACCATGTGTTGAGAAGTGAACTGCAGTGAACCCCTTTGATCGATTTGAAACAGTTAGAAAGGAATACAATTGCATTTCCCATATAATCCTACAAAATACCCCGCACATTTTGTGGGAATGCTGCTTGGATGGTAAACTTAAAATGTTCAATATTAAAAATTATTTGGGGTTATGCTTAATTTAGATAAAGCGGATAATACCAGTGAACAAGGGAACTGACGTCAGAGGGGTGTAACCTAGAAGAGGTCCCTTGTCAGACTCACCCTACCGTAAAACCTCGAGTGGCTAGTACGTGAGTCAGATCGGCGGTGCGGCTTATAGGATTGGCCCTGGGTTAGGGTGCCGCTTATACGGGAGTTTTAGCTACTATGGTACAATACTAAAAGTCACCATAATCAGATCTCTGGTGCGGCTTATAGGATCGGGCCAAAGTCGGGGTGCGGCTTATACGCGAGTTAGGCTTATATGCGAGGTTTTACGGTAGTAGTGTAGAACAGAACCACACACACCCAGCCTCATCCAAAACAGACTGATACAAACCAGATCCCCTCCTGCTGATAAAACAAAGCACCTCCCCGAATCTGACAGCATCCATGGTCGTGTTCCCAACATCAACTTACTTTACTCATCCAGCTCATTCTTAGACTTGACTGAATCTCTTTCCAAATGTAATTAGTGATTCATTTTCATCAAATGTTAATAGCTTTTACGACGGTGTCATTATTAGTCTGTGTATTGAACACGAAATGGGGAACATCCACAAATGTCGTGACTAATTCTAACCCTTTTTTCAAGTTATCCAACCTCTTTGTCATTATATTTTGATAGTTGGCTATTAATGTTGGCAGAAATGTATGGTAACATTTTGTCACATATTCTAAAGATTACCCTAGCCCATGACATATCTAAATGTGCTGTGGAGGTGCCTGATGAGGAAGGTGTGAAAAAGTAAATCCTAGACATATGAAGAATAGCCAGATGAATAGAAGGGAGAAATAACTAAGTTTCATAATTGAACAGACTCATCCAAAAACAAAGTGGCACATGCCAGAATCTCTGACTGCAGATGATGAAACAATACGCTTCTCTCACGCGGGCTCATTTCCTTGATTTACTTATTTGAGTTATCATAGAACTTTCTATTTCCTCTGAATAGAATGCTTGTCCGATGATGAAGTCACCGGTGCATGTGTAAGAACATTTGGTGTTGCCATTGAAATTGGCAGGATATTTGAAGTAGCTGTGAAAGAGAAAGTTGGATGTGGAAACAAAATTGTCTTTTTTAAGAATATAAAATGTTGTAAATGTAAAGGAAGTGAGAAGTAATAACAATGGTTTAGGCAGCGAAAGTTGTGGGAAATGAAGTGTGGAAACACATTAAACATGAACAGGCGCTGTCAAAAAGCATGTAATATAAACCAGACTCTCTGAGCGCAGATAAAACAAAGTCTACTAATGTCGCCTTGTTGGCGTCTCATTTCTCCAATATAAACAGTTATTTGCCTGAATGTTTCTATTTACACGTTGATGTTCAACGTTTTTCTTTTGCGTTTTAACGTAAATTGTTGAAAATCGTTCTTTTGAACGACGAGTGGATGCATGGGATGGAAGGTGGGATGGGTCTGATATTCAATATTACAGCCAATTCAAGGATGAAAAGTGCGTTCTGTATTGGCCTCATTGTGTAAACGTGTGGAGCCTTGGTGTTACTAAAGCAATATAACGACTATATCAAAATAATTGATTTTGCATGGCTAGAACAATGATTTCATGCCATTAACATTGCTCTTTTGAAGTTATGGGAATCTATTATTATACTAATTTAATGATACAACAATTTTAAACAGATATCTGTATCTGATATTATCAGTATCTGCTACAGATTACACCCTAATCTGGCAAGTCTACAATCATTCACAGTAACATAACAAACTCAATGAGTCTCAATGAGTCCAACAGTCCACCCCTAACTGTTTAACGTTAAGAACCGCATAGTGATTTCATGCATTATGCCCTTTATTGTAAGTGGGAATCAGGAATGCAGCCCTGGTGAGTAACTCCCCCGGGCTGTATACAAGCATCATCCCGACCTAACAGCGTTGATGCACTTACAAAGGGTCGGCATGATGCATGAATGCAGCATTCTACAAGCCAAAGCTTCATTCACGCATCACACAGAGAAAAAGAAAACGCGTCCAGGTTGCCTCCAGAATGACTCCCCTCTTTAGGGGAGCCCAGGTCCTCAACTAACTCCCTTAGGTGAGTTAGTGAACTATGTGACTCCCCCAGGTGGCTTCTTTAGGTAGGCCAGGGAGTCACCTAGGGGAGTCACAGGCAGCCTGGGCACCTGTAGAACCGTGATATGTATCAAGGACCGTGATGTGTAGTAATACACATCACGGCTGACTTTGCAAACCTGATCTGTATCAACACAATGTGATTTGTAGCAAAATTACGTGATCTGTATCAACCTGATATGCATCAAAGAATTTTATAATTCACAGACAAATGTTTTTAGATTGTATATATATAATCTTAATTCTCATCCTAAAGATCGTAAATATGATGATTTCAACAATACCATAACCCAAGCCTTAAGATTATAGATTGAAATTACGCTATTAAAGATTGCTTATACTGCCCTCCTGACAAGGGGTATTTCTTAAAATCGACATGGGACATGGCAGGTTCTTAGGGGCGACATGGGACCTGGGAATTTTAAGTGATGTGACATGGCAATTTCTTAAATTCTACATGCGACATAGGCGCCCCCCCTCCATCTACACCCCTTAGGAAGCACGTTAGTTACTACACAACACGGTTGAGTGATGGTTACTACAGATCACGTTTATTTGATACAGATCACGTTTGCATGGTCAGCGGTGATGTGTAGTAACTGTGTAGTTACCACAGATCACGTTTTTGATACACATCACGGTTCTACAGCTCCCCTAAAGAGGGGAGTCATTCTGGAGGCAACCTGGACTCCCTTTTGACGCTGTTTCTTCTTTCTGTGCAGGAAAACAACATGCGTCCCTTAAAGGGTTACAGCTCACTCCCTGCCCCTCACTACTTCATTCCTCTGAGTAGGAGACCTCATGGGCCGTCACAACCCCTTATCTATGGTATTAGTCATAAGGTATTGTTTACAAGTACAGTCCCGTGCTATAGTATATATAGTATTACACTAGCATCACAAGATCTATAGTAGGGCTCAGAACGGATGGCATGGTTAGCAAAAATCTATCTTCATTATATTTTAAATTATGGGTTATTATTGTCTGAAATATAGTTATTGGTAGCCGATAATCAATTCATTACATGTAATATCCCCCACTTTTCTTTGTCGAAAACGCCAATTCATTAAATATCCAATTGTTGACTCAGTCCTTGGAAATATCTCGATGCAAAAAAATCTACATTGAAATGTTACTGAAAGAAGTGTTTCATAAATAAGTGAAGTTAGTGACAAATAAACATTTTGTCGTTTTTCTGGAATGTCACTCACTTAGTTCAGGGTCATGCCCCTCTCAATGTCTACAAGTGCTCAGAGATACACTTTAAAAAGATATATATGGGAGTAAACGCCAACAGTGAACCGGTTCTATGTACGGAAGTAGTGCCAGAAACCTTATCTCTCAACGTCCTTCTCCAACCTCCTTAACCTCCTTTAAGCGCCGCATAGTACTGTAATGCTACATTCATTTTATCGTCATGATGCTTGAATGATACCCTGGCGAGTAACTCGCTAGAGCTGCATTAACGCATCATGATAATTCTATGGGGTTGATACAGCTCCGAAGTGACAGCTCGTTATTATATACAGCCCTGGCGAGTTATGATTCATGCATGATGACGATGAAGGACATATCGCATTAAAGTACTGTGCAGTCCTTGAAGGGTTTACCCCCCCCCTACACATCACTACCACCACTCCTCCCCACCCCACTGCAGTGACTGTAGTGTATACTAATACACCCTTATCACTATCAGACAATTCTAGGATTCCCGGATGATTCCCAGTTCTCTAGAAGTAAACATGTTATATTTGGCCCCCATTGTGTGTATATAAGGCCCCATGGTCATGTGTTGTATCAATCCTCTCTCTGCTTTCTTACAGACTACTACCATACACCCGGCACCCGGACACTACTGTTGGTCGGACTGAGTGAGGGAAGAAGGGAGATACACAGAAAGGGGAGAGTTTTGTATTGAAGGAAACTTGAGATTCTGCAGTCTCTAAGGCTCTACTTGTGGTGAACTGTCATGAGCAACTCAATACGATTGGAATAGGAAGAAAAGAGATAGAAATAGAAAGTGCCCCTTTCCCGTGAGCAACTCAGTAAAGGAACTCTAAACAGTGGAGTGAAGACTTCTATATCAGCACATTACGATTGGAACTTCTTCAGTTCTACCTTCACTGATTTTAAAGGAGCAACTCAACACTTTTGGACGCAGGAAGAAATGAGATAGAAATAGGAAGTAGACACACAGTTCCCTTTCCCTAGCTGCTGACTAAAAAAAGCTGTTGGAAGTGGCCTTTACCCTGTGAGCAACTCACTAAAGGAAGCGTTATACAGTAAAGGGAAAACCTCTACATCAGGACATAGCACGACTGGGAAGTATTGAAGTCGTCGATGCTGACGATATACAGGGAAGTAAACATCTCTAACATCCTATAAAAAAGACAGGGATTCTACTGGAAATATTCAAAAAGGAGAAGGAGCAAGGAGAGCAGTAGGGAAACAAGTGGGAGCGACTCAAGTCATAATACTAGAGTCAAGAGACATTACTACACTCACCGGTTCGGTCCATGTGGGTCGTGTGAACCTGTTGACCAGCCTTCGCCTGTGTTGGTTTTAAAACTATATCACCATCATCTATACTACACTCTGACAATCCTGAATAAAGACAGTTTAAACAGAGGGATACAGTAATAGACGTTAAACTTATAGATAACCACTACATCATGGAGTTGAACAGCACCAACAGTACGAGCTATGAGACCAACACGACGACCAGACCCCACACGGTGACCCTGGACTACGTGGGCTTCTTCTCGGTGCCCATGTTCCTCATTATCGGTGTCATCGGCAACGTGCTCACCATCATCATCATGAGGTACGTACAGCTAAGGGGAAGGGGTCCTATAAAGAAAGAGTCAACTTTAAAATATGTATTTTGAGCTTTTCAGTGGTGTATTACATAAGAATATATCCATTCCAACATACTATAAATGTGTGCTTTTGCCAATAATTAGAGATTAGCTATTGCTATACAGCATATCTCTCTCTATATATATAATTAGGAAAATAATGCTTACTATAATTTCTAACATGTTCACCCATTTAAATGCATGGTGGCTTAGAATAGGACATTTTTAGGAAGCTTTTGTTATTCTAAAGTAGGTTACATTAAACTCCTGTTATTTAATTGTTCGGCTTCTTGAATCTTATATTTCAGATATATATGAGACAATATAAAAAGATTAAAATTGTAAAATTTTGGCTCGTTAGTCAGCCTGTATGAAAGTCATCCTATATCAACGTTAAACCTGCTTCAAATCCCCATATCCAAGCTTAGTTTCATGACTTTGCAACAATTGGATCGTCTTTGACCGGGTGACATCTTTGACCAGGTGACGTCTTTGACCGGGAAACGTTATTATAGCATAAATTAGACTTATATAGTAAGAAATGGGTGGGAAAAGTCAAAGGATATTTTCACACTATATGAAAGGAAATTTATCTAAAGTTTGTTATATTTATATATGTAGGCCCTTTTACATGCATTATAGCATAATGTTATATTTCTTCCTCTGCCTGGTCCAAGACATCACTTTCTATAGTATGTGGAATTATAAGAGGTACACTGTCCAAAGTCTTATGCAATTACTATCCACATATTGTCTCTAATAGTAGAGATATGGAAAAAAAGAAGAAAGAAAAATAGCCTTTTCTAGTCTCCCGGTCAAAGACCTCACCCAGTCAAAGATGTCACCCGGTCAAAGACGTCACCCAGTCAAAGACGATCCAATTGTTACAAAGTCGTGAGACTAAGCCTCCATTGACGGTCCTGTGTCCTTGTCTCCCTCAGGTCTAAGCCGTTTAACAAGTTCCCGTCCAGCTACGTGTTGGTGTGCCTAGCGCTGTCCGACACGGTGCTCAACGTGCTGCTACCCTTCAACAAGGCCTGGGTACACGAGCTGCTCGGCACCGACATACGGAGCTACTCAGACGCCAACTGCCAGGCCTTCTACTGGGCATTCAGGTGAGGGTGTTTTATCTGTTATCTTGTCATACCTTCTGTTCACCCTATAACCCTTTAAGGGCGGCATGCAGCTTAAATATGACATTTGTCGTTGTGATAAACCAATGAAGCCATGGCGAAACTCTCATGGACCCTGCATTGGTGTATCATTCTCGGCGGTGTATCATCCCTGTAGGGTCGGCATGATGCTTGAATGTAGTACTGGTGAGTGACTCGCCAGGGCTGCATTCATACATCATGCCGACAAAGGGTTTACCACATTAAAGCACTATGCAGCCCTTAAAGGGTCAACAAGGCCTGGGTATATGAACTGCTCGGTACAGACATCAGGAGCTACTCAGACGCCAACTGTCAGGCCTTCTACTGGGCCTTCAGGTGAGGGGTCTTAAAACTGTTCTTTATATTGTAAAGCCTGAGGTGAACAGGTCTCAACTGTAGACAGAGAAGTTGATTAGATTTGAGATAGTCAGACTCAAACTGTGAGGTCTTCTACTAGGCATTCAGTTAAGGCATTTTCTCCCCTTTTAAGCCAGTAACCTTAAGCTTTATTGTTCTATATCCATGGTCAAATCGCTAGGACTGTTTTCACGCATCATGCCAACTTTTGAGGAGTGTATTAACTCCTTAGGGTCGGCATGATGCTTGGTGAATGCAGCCCTGGTGAGTTACGAGGCCTGGGTGCACAAGCTGGGCCTTCAGGTGAGGGGTCTCTTTCGTTGGTCATTTTGTCATGCCTTTTTTTAAACCGATATGTTAACCCGTAGAGGACAGTAAGTGGCTAAAGGTTGACATTTGTCATCATGATGCACCAATGCAGCCCAGGTGTGAAACTCGGCAGGACTACATTTGTGTATGATGCCGATCCTCTGGGGGTGGATTCACTCCCAAAAGGTCCGCATGATGCTTGAATGTAGCGCTGGCGAATTACTCGCCAGGGCTGCATTCATACATCATGCCGACAAAGGGTTTACCACACTGAAGCACTATGCAGCCCTTGAAGGGTTAACAAGGCCTGGGTACACTAACTGCTCGGTACAGACATACGGAGCTACTCTGACGCCAACTGCCAGGCCTTCTACTGGGCATTCAGGTGAGGGGGGTCAACATTTTCTTTTATATAGTTAAGTGTGAGGGGAAGAGGGGAGTTCCTCTACTGGTCATTTAGGTAAGACATTTTCTAACACAGTAACCCGTCACTGCCAGGCCTTCTACTGGGCCTTCAGGTGAGGGGGATATTTTGTCCGCCATTTTGCCATACCTTCTGTTAACCCTTTAACTCTTTAAGTGCGGCATGCAGCTAAAATATGACATTTGTAATCATGATGCACAAATGCAGCCGCGGCGAGACACTCACTGGCGCTGCATTGGTGTATCATCATTGGTAGTATATCAACCCCTTGGGTCAGCATGATGCATTCATGCAACCCTGGCGAGTAACCCGCCTTCATGCTGCATTCATGTATCGTGCAAACAAAGGGCATATCACCTTGAATCACTTTGCGGTCATTATTTAGTTATAGTATCAGTTAAGCCTGTATGGTCAGCATAATTTACGTGTTACAATGTAGGATCAGCATGATGCTTGAATGCAGCACTGGCGAGCAACTCCCCAGGGCTGCATTCAAGCGTCATGACCACAAACAGCATGATATATGAATGGGTGAAGGGCAGTTTTGTGTGTCATGATACATAAATGATCATACCCTGGTGAATAACCCACCAGTGTTGCATTCATGTAGCCGACCCTACAGGTTTGATACGCTCCCATAGGGTTGGCATAATGCTTGAATGCAGCTCTGACGAGTTACTTTCCAGGGCTGCATTTATGCATCATGCCGACAAAGGGTATAGAGGATTAAAGCATCATGTGGTCCTTAAAGGATTGGAGATTTGGATTGGTTCGTTTAGTATCCGTAGTTCATGCATATTGCTACATCGCTTCAAATTTTGGGATGTCTTTTGTAAAAGTTCCTTTCACGTGGTCTCACCTAGTTCCTCTGGAAAGGCTCAAATCAAATGATATCATTATATATGTATATATAGACCAGCTTGTATTTGAGATAAAGGATATAGTCCTACTTCTCGGTAAGATAAAGCCAGGAACTGGGTTAGTAGATCCATGAACTGTGTCAAGAGCAAGGTCAAGGGGGACGTGACCGGCATTTCAATGTGAAGAGGATCTATATTCCCCAGTTTCTAAACGGCATTATATATTTGGAGTTTTCCCATTACAGAGCCTCCTGAATTTTGAAAATTAATAATTATGAAAATTCAAATAAAGATATCAAAATGCCACTTTCATGTGCACAGTGCAATTTCAGACATACTTTGTTTCGTGCCTCAACAGAAAAATATAATGACATGTATCTACCGAAACCATATAATTGACATGTACCTAAAGTTGAAAGTGGCTCCATCTGGTAAAAAGGATCGTAACACATTTTTTATAAGAACTGTCCCATGAGTTGTAAGCAAGCTCGGTTAATAATTGTGTTTTAAGCCAATTAGAATAAAATAAATCTGCCTATTCATATCTACGTTCTGCCATCTGTTACAAACTGTTTCTCACCAGAAAGCACTCTTACTACAGTGGCCTGAGATGGCCAAAATGTGTTTAAATTTTTGTAAATTTTATTTCGTTTTTCGAATCACATTTTTGGTCCTCTTGGGCCACTGTGCTCCAACCATGTTTCAGTATGTGTCAATAAGTTTTACTGAAGAGGTCCCGTGTAGCTCGACCTAGATTCAACCAAATACCTTGGGATGTCCACATTAATTGTGTTATTATTAATATATGGTATTGTCTGTGTTCACGTTTTGCTGGAAATAGTAACACTCACAGTGTATTGTGATACACAAAAATAGGGCTTATTATGCATTAATGACTACAATATTGAGGTGGACATCTCAAGGTACGTGATCGACTCTAGGTCAAGCTAGTCAGTCTATACCTGCCCCCAGGCCCCTCTCTCCATACAAGTGTCCACAGCTCCCTGCTCCATGCACAGTAGGCCTCTACTATCAGGCTGTAATCATGCAGCCGGGTGGCTACATTATGGGTGGGTGGGGTGCATAGTGCTGACGTCAGCATTAATACATGTCAGCACCCTAGTACTGACACCATACATCTACCTGCAGCCTGCACCCAGGTGTGAACAGTGTTAGTACCCAGCTCAGTGGGTGAAGGGCCGCATGGTGGATTAATGTGCTGTGTTTTTGGTCGTCATGATGCATGAACAAAGCCCTGATGAGTGTCATTGCAGCATTCAAGCATCAGTTCACTAAAAGCTTACATTTTTACCTATTTGGTACCTAGTAACAAATAGAATAAAAAAGAAAAAGAAGTGCCCTCGGCATATTCTTCATGGCTTGGTGACGAGGAACACACTTTTTTTTCGAGGGCCTTATCACCTAGTATCAGAGGCTGGCTTATGGAGGGTTATATTAGGGTTAGTGGCAAGTTATTGACCATATATCAGGTAAATGAGAGCGTTGAATAGTTTAGTATAGGGAATGCACAGCTAATAGTGTACACCTACACATGCAGACTGAAAGAAGAAGGGCATGTTTTTTTGTTGCACATATTAGCGCTAGCACAATGTTTGGCACGCATACTATTCTTGTTCGTTCATTCCTTGCTCTCAAATCTATCAATTTTGTGTTTTTCTTAAATACATTTTACCAAAGGAAAATTATTTAGTTTTTGTTAACCTATCTCTGCAGACCAAGTTATCTCAAATCTAATTCAACACATTCGTGGTATTATTTCTCTTCAAAAATGTAATCGACAAATCGCCGTGGTTTATTGTTCACTCGTACCTCTTGGTTCAATGCTCCGACACCAGTGGACTTTTGTACAGCAAAATACAATATTCCTATTCCTATTGTGATGAAAATCTCTTTTTGATGATCGTTGCAAGTGTATTTCTCACTAAATAACATATCTATCCTAAGAAATGCTTTTATAGCTATCGATCTAAAATCAGCATGATGAACATCAATTTTGCAACCGTTTTATTCTGAAGATATCTTTATTTGGTGTGAAAGAGCCTACAAAAATCCTTCTGAAACAAAATACACTAATGACACCATTTTATTTCAACCGCACTGCAAAACTGAATAAATACTTCATAATTAAATCCAAATATAATAACATAATATTTTTTTACTTTCACAGAACTGCCAAGATGACATCGTCATGGCTGGTTGTCCTGATCTGCATGGAGCGGTTTGTGGCAGTCTGCATGCCGCTTAAAGCTCCGGTCATCTGTCGTAAACGGTACGCTGTCATCGGTATCCTCCTCATCTACCTCATCATCGGTACCTACAACGGTGTCTGGGTTACCTTTGCTGACCGCCTCGTCAACGGGGTGTGTCGTCCGAACACTCAACCACCCGGATTGGTGACCATTAACAGGACCTTTCTGATTGTTGGATTGAGTATTTACTCGTTCGGGCCGTGTATTATTCTCACTGTGCTCACTACCCTTATTATCGTCCAGTTGTACAAGGCTAGGAAGATCAGGCGGAGTATGATGATGATGAACTCACAAGGTTTTGTAGACCCGACATCCAAGACGACGCGGATGCTGGTGTGTATCATTGTGGCCTTTGTGTTGCTTGTCCTGCCAATCGCCTTTGGACATTTATTTTTTTATATCAAACAAAAGCCAATATTTGCCTCAAAGGACAAAGGTGTGGTTATCTACCGAGAAATAGCGACATTCTTGGAACATATGAACTATTCGATTAATTTCTTCTTGTACGTCGTCGCGTGTCCAAGTTTCCGGAATCACTTACCAAACTTATTCAGCTGTTGTTCAGTAATAACACATTGGGGAAGTAAAGAGCAGTTGGCTCTGCAAGACAGTTCAGGTTCAGACAAGTCAAAGTCCACCTCCACCTCTGCTGCCCACAGGAACTCTGCAGCTGGCCTGCAGGTTCACAGGACGGCCAGATAATCGTACTGTTAAATGTGGCCTGCAGGTCGGTTATGAACAATATCTCACTTATTTCAGTATTAATCTCAATTTAAATGACATGTAAAACATTTTTGTGTTTTATTGTTATGAATGCTATATTATGGGAGCGATATTCTCATGCAAACTGTGTTTTATTTTGTAATGATGAGCTCAGAGGAGCATCACAACACACATGATACTAAAAACGGCTTTGTATATACCTTTCTGCATCCACTATTTGCATAGTGGGGATCTTGACACTCAACCCCTACGTTGTTATAGCTACTGGTATCAATATTATATATTTGTGATAAAATGGCATGTACCCTTCAATGTATATTGTCTTGCTGGATCCAATAGGTTATTTCAATGGAGTCAAGTTATTGCAAAGAATCTTTTGATAATGTATATCGTAAGTGATTTGTTCAAAGTCTAGTCATACCGGATTCTTCAAGTAAGTTATTTTTCTGTATGTATGTCGATAGTATTGTGCTTGGCTGTTATAATTGTGACTACATACCTTTTGTATATGGTATGAAAAAAACATTATAATTAAGTATTATGTATCAGAGTCCTGCCAAATGTGCCCCATAGTTATTTGCATATATGTAAGAAATATCTCTCTGTGTAAGATAAAATTACAACAATTATAACATTTACTATTTTACATTTATTGCCAAAGCTTTGTAGCAAGTATGTAATTTGGTTAAATATTTAAACGACATATTTCTGTTACCAATATGACATGAATAAAAGCCAACTGGTTACTACTATACATAATTTAGGTTGTCATTTCATTCAGATGTATCTTCTCTCAAGAAAATTCAGACTATGATCCTTATGCCATGTAAGGTATATATATCCAATGATAGCAATTCAAAACGATTTTTTAATACAAAAACAACTCCCAATAAACACCAATTATAACAATATTTTATTATTCTCAATAAAACAAGTACTGATTAAAACAGTTATGGCGGCGTTTACAAACACCTGTTTTACCCAATAATATCCTTATACCTTCAATTTGTGGACAGCAGTCAAACGTTAGAAATATTGCTATATTTGGCAGCTGTATGTTAAAAATAAATGGAAAATGTATACATTGTTTATAATACGATTGATTAGATATAACACCCATGTGACACTGTATCATACATACGTCCTCCAGTGCTGACAAAAATGCTAAATATGACAGTACAAAATGTATCTTTGCGAGTATACAATCAAAGTGCCACAATATTCGATCATATACAAATGATCTATGGTGACTATACCAATTTGGCTCAGTGCTCTACAAACATTTTGTGATGTGTAAACTTGGGAATTCATGCTTCCATAAAGATACTTTACTGGACAAGGGACCTTTATTTTATAGATTGATTCGACTCATGCTTGTATTCTCATGACACCAATCAAGCTGGCCCCACCTCGACCTCTGTTCCCGAGTGTCATTGCTGGCACCAAAGCTTGCTGATGAAAATAGTTCCGGTTAAAAGTATGACAAATACATAGACAGAGGTCCACGATGATCTGAGTGGACCTCTGTGTTAAATTCACGTAATTATTGATAAACTATATTTTCATAGCTATTTTTGTGACGTCATCATGGAGGAACACCCCATGGCGAATGAGCATCAATTACTCCACGGGGGTATAGTTAACAGTAACTTTGTTTCTTCACATGAAAAAGTATAACATACATCAGGCTGGACCCTGTGGCGCCATCTGCTGAGCAAGTTAACAACTAGTAAAGGCTGTGTCTCACGACCTTGGGCCAATGTTTTTGTCTCTGACTGGGTGCCAGCTCTGACCGACTGCCAGCTCTGACTGGGTGCCAGCTCTGACTGGCCTGAATAAAAACGGGTTATTTAGGGCAGATGATGATAAAAATGGGCAACTAATGACTTGTTTATAGAGTTATAACACCCATTAACCTTTTCAGCCAAATTCTATCTCCATCTGCCCTAAATAACCCGATTTTATTCAGGCCGGTCAGAGCTGGCATCCGGTCAGTGCTGGCATCCGGTCAGAGCTGGCATCCGGTCAGAGCTGGCACCCGGTCAGAGCTGGCGCCCAGTCAGAGACAAAAACATTGGCCCAAGGTCGTGAGACACAGCCTAAAGAATTGACGTGCCAAGACTGCGTCGTATTTGCTGGGAGGTAGTTCTACATGTTTCATACTCAGCTACTTTAAGAGCCCAAGGCTTTATCCATGTGGCACGTTGTACTGAGAACCAACCTCTAAAGCTTGTCATGAAGTTCATGAAAAGATGAGAATTTAAACATTCAAATTTCCGCAAGTACCATCTTTAAACTGGTCTGCAAACGGTGTTTGATCAACTGTGCTTAGCTGCATGATGCTAAATGTTTCACCGTCAACAAAATGAGCATGCAAGTTCTGTTAGCTTTGTACACGGATTCATGTATCACACATACCAACTTCTATGAACATTTAGAGATCTGAAATATTACCTCTTATATAAAAACCGATGGGTTTTATTGATGTCACTCCTGACATCTAGATATATCGAGTCGGTGCTATACAATAAAATTACTCATTTTCAGTCTATGTAATTATATAGAGTATTAAACCACTGAATATAAATATCTTATATAAATCAAAATATCAAAATAGGTCACCTGGCCTTTCTCCCTATAAGGGGCTGTCCATAAATCACGTCATACTGGAGGGGTGGGGAGGGGGTGTTGGTCAGAGTGTGACACACAATGATGAAGGTATAGGGAAAAGTGTTAACCCAGTACACACACCTACGTTATTAAAACGTAATTTCACTACATAATATAACGTCCAAATGTAAGGGTTGCTTTACGTTAATGAACGTATTCAAACGTTATTGAATGTATATATATACATTTTGTGAACGTTATTTTCAGGGCAATTGAACGTTATTTCCACGTTTAATAACGTTATGAAAATGTTGTCATGTTAGTTCGAATCCTGTAACTGGCAAATTGTTTTCGTATTTTCATGTTATTATCTCTACACCAAATAGACATATATTTGCTTGATGGACGCCTTAGCCGTCGATTTGGGCGTCAAGTAGTAGGCCTCTGTCTCCCCTCCATCACCTTGCCTGTAATGCTTGATCCTTGCCCCACAATCCGGGCAAGTGTACTTATGACTTCTCAGGTCAATCCTCCCTTCACATTCGTGGCAAACTCCCATCTTGGTGAATCATTTCACCTTTCACCTGTCACCAAAAAAATATCTCAACCTTCCGTACTACAAGCATAGGCCTACTGATTGGTTGCCACCAACAAAGGTACCAAGGGACCTAGCTCCCCCAGGTGGGCAGGTGGTGAACTAGGGAATACACTTACTCCACCTGGGGAATATATCCCAATGTTGCCGCGCAACATTGGCGCCATATTTATTAACAAATGGGGGGTCGGTGGGTGTTCAAAATTTGTCACATTTGTGTGACGTAATTTATGGATGGCCTCTTGAAGGGGAATAAGGTGGAAGGTATAAATATGATTACCCTTTTTGTTACACGCAAGTTTTGCATACAAAAATATAGGAAGATATTTACAATTACAAAAGATTATTATTTCAAACACAAGTTTTTGAGAAGTTTCTTTGATATTTCACAACAGCCCTGTTATATATATATATATATATATATATATATATATAGAGTAAATTCATATACAATATCTCGTGAACGACTTGAATATTTACAGTATATTTACAGTAATAAAATAGAGTAAAAACAACACATGTGTATGTACTTCAAAGTCAAAACTGCAATGACCTTATTCCAAGTTGAGGCTCTTATCCTACATTTAAGCGAACTATAAAGCTTTAGTGTGATGTACCCTTTGTCGTCATGATGCATGAATCGTGCGTGATTCTTGGGAGTGTACTCACTAGAAGTGCATTTATGCATCATGCCAACTCTTTGGTAATGTATGAACTCCATAGGGCAGCTAGAGATGAATTCTGAGGAGTTAAACTCGCCAGGGCTGCGTTCATGATTTATAGATAAAGATTTAGGCATCGCTAAAGTGTCCTGCCCTTAGGGCGTTTTTAATAACAGGAGGGGGTTCGGTGGACTTATGCACAAGCAGGTGGAAATACTTTTGCCCCCCCCCCCCCCCCCACAGGCAGTTTGACACTGAGCGCGGCTGACTCCTTTGAGTTATAACAACACTATTTTTGTTTAAAAGGGATCTGTTTTGGTCCCGCCGTCAAGAGGGGTCCACATCTTGTTTTGTTCCTCTGTACAACCGTGATCTGTAGTAACTAACGTGATCTGCAGTAATGCAGATAACGGCAGACCGTCCAAACGTGATCTGCATCAAAGTAACATGATCTGCATCAAAATAACATGATTTGCTACAACTATTCAACCATTACCTACAGAACACTTTTCTCACCAATTTGGCCATTTTTAGGAAAATTGATTTTTTGGTGATTTTTAAGAAAGAAAAACCCAAAGTGGACCATGAACAATGTAAAACAATCCCCAGTCTATACTTCCTAGATGCCCCAGGTCACACCTGGGTAATGTGAAACAACCCGAAAATACTTCCCAGATGCCCAATATGTCCATCTGTGTAAATAATGCTATTTACTTCTAGATACACCGAGTCAAAGACCATATGGGCATACATGCTTTAATGCAGATAGCGTCAGGGAGAGGACAAGTTCTCTTGATACAGATATTATGGCTTTTTGCATCACATAAATTGATGCAGATCACGTTAATTTGATGCAGATCACGTTTGGGTGGTCTGCCGTTCTCTGCACTACTGCAGATCACGTCAGTTACTGCAGATCACGATCCCTTCAAGGAGTCCGAATTTGTTTGGTTCCCCCCCCCCCCCCCCCCCCCCCACCAAATCCACCAATTCCCCCTGTTGTTAAAAGTCACTCCCTTATAGGGTTGATACTTAAAGTGCTGTGAGGCGTGTGACAGTAACCCGAGGACCTGTTATTATTTGCCAGCTCGTTAGATGTTAGATCAGGGAGCTGGAGAGGACAACATCAGGGAGCCAGCAGAGGACAAGAAACCAATTTGGTGTCACACAGACTTAGATCCGGAGTTTCAAATTCATCCTTAGGGCCCCAGGGGTTTGCTGTGTCACCTGTCGATTTAAAAAATGCAAATATCCCCTATTGATTTGAAGAAGTAAGTCTTGCCCCTTACCACCACCCCTCCTCTAACTGTCTAACTCCTTGATAAGTTGATTAGCCAATGCCAAGAAATGCCAAGGACAAATGGAAATGAACTTTAAACCCCTGGGAATATGTAGATCTTGCCATAACATATTTGATGTGTTCTCTCTGTGCTTTTCAATGCACTATACTCGTTATTGTCATGATGCAGTCCTGGCAAGCAACTTGGGCGAGCAACTCAACAGGCTATTAGTATGTCAATAATCATAATCAAATTATGGACACGTTGCACTATTTAGCAGAATTTTACCTATATATGATGGTCATTAAACTTTTACAATCAAACATGCCATGTCAAATGGCGATGTCTTCACATTTGATACATGCTATACTGTAGCGATTAAGCGCCGGGGCTTCTTCAATTTGACGGGGCTCTTAGCCAGGCACTTTCACAAGACAGGCGCTTATTCAAGGTCACGATTTAAGTGCTTAAGAAACATTTGGAAGCCCCTACACCCTGGGGCATATTCAAGAGCGGCGCTCTTTCAAGACCAGGCGCTTTATCGCGATGGTGTATTGGATTTGGGAATACAATGGACAGTCCTGAGGACCATTGTAGCATGTTATGTAAACAAATGTCATTGTCATAATTTAGCACATTCTGTATTAAGTCTACACAGGGACATTATAATAAAGTTTTATAAAAGGCTATACTTCCTCTTTGTTCTCAATCCATTTCTTTGTGACATTCCCAGGTGATCCTGCAATGCTGGCCAATGAGAATAACTCCTTAGTCAGTTAAAAGATGATCTCACATAACTATCAACGGTGCTGAATTCTAGTTCAGCCATGTTTTTGTTTTCAGTTGCTGCGTGCAGAGCACCGATAAGAGGAATCTTGATTGGCATCCCGGCTGGCATCTCATCTGTCCTGGCTGATTCTTTTGATTGGACAAAACACACACGCCTGTCACTTTAAAAAAACCACATAATTCACTGCCCTTCGATCGGAACCCTTACTGAGTCAGTAAACTGGTAATGTAGCCATTGGGGGCAAGAAGTAGTATCTTGGTCATCACTGTAATTCATTTAGGAGTCTCAATACCTATATGCCAGATAATCAATTCACTTCGGAGTCTACATAATTATATTTCCTATATACACAGAATAAAAGATAAACAGTATTAGCCCACTGTTGGCTACAACTTGTCTGTATCTCGAGAACAGTTCTCTTTTTCTTTATAGCCTCACTTTGGAGTCCACATACTTATATTTCCTATGTGTATACCCAGAACAAAAAAACAATATTAGCCCACTGTGGGCTATAATTTCTCTGTAGCAGTGTAGGGAAAACAGTGTTCTTTTTCTTCATAGCCTCACTTTGTGGTCTACATAATTGTATTTCTTATATGCACAAAATAAAAAATAAAACATATCAGCCCACTGTTGGCTACAATTTCTCGGTATTATCCAGCACAGTGGTCTTTTTCTTCATGGCCTCCATTTCCACAGTCCGCACCTCTGCCTCCCGTCTGATGTCCGTGGGAGGGGAACAAGCAAACACATAACTACATCCACAGACGGACGCGGTGAGGATGCATCCCACAAGGCCTAGCGCGGCCACCACACCGGCACCGATCAGCAGGGACGCCGTCTGCTCCGGGTCCACCCCGCGGTACTGGATGACGTCATAGGGGTCATCCGGGTCGTACAGACAGGTGTAGCGGGTGCCGGGGGCGCTGATGACGCGCCTGAAGTCCGCCAGGTGGCGCGCCGCCTCGTGCCTGGTGCTGCCACACTGTGGGTGGTACGTGCACCGCAGGAACGTCCGCTGACAAGAGAGAGAAGGGAAGGAGAATATTAGCATTTTGTTTTCATGGTTATTTTTATCATTTAAAAATGGATGGACATAAAACTAAGCGTAACAATAAGCTTGGTGGTACAGTTACTATGATGAAAGAGGAAATAATCATATTAATTCTGCAACAAAAACCTTTTGCCTCGCTTCAATAGGATATATCATTTGACTTAGAAGAACTGTGTGAGAAAGAAGGGAATTGAAGTTATTTGCTTTTTGATTGATAAGTAGGGGAGACCAGGGCATGTTGACCACCCGGGCATGTTGAGCTGCCAGCTCTCTTTGCTATTCCTTTGGGAATTTTCTGGCAGTATGCCTACCACATTACCCCTTTGTATAGACAGTTCAGATCAGCGACATCATGATGATTTTGGGATGCTGATGACAAAGTTAGACAGCATTAAAGGTTTATGGCCTTGAAAGTAGATATTTGCAATTGTTAAACTTTTGTTCTTGTGTCGTTAAAAAACATTGCTGGACTAAGATCTCTATGGAGGTCGAAGTATACATATGAGCCCTTGAATAGAACCCAACTTTACTGCTGGGTGTGTTATGTAATTTGAATAACATCAATCTTATCTGTCATGACCAGCATGGAGCACATTGAGCCACAAAAAATGGGGAACCTTGAGCCTTGCACAAGGTGCCCCGTTTTTCAGGGGTCTTTGGCAATGATGTTAAGACAATTAAATGACTGGATAATGATGCAATGTTAGTAGTGTATAAATCTGTCCCTTTATGCTGGCTAGTGATACATGTGAAATGAAAGGCAACGATAGTGAATTACTTTGTCCAACACAATCTGGCGCTGTATAGCACCCCTTAATTTTATTACCAACAAAAAAGAAAAATGTTCACACACAGCAGGGTTGACGAGGTCTTGTCTTCACGGTGGTTGAAATGGAAAGGGAGTAAGGAGCGGCCTCAGGCAGGCTCCCCAGGTAGGGTACACACCTGGTGGTGAAGTTCAGTACCAACCTGGTGACAGTCAGATGGTATATCAGGAACTAACCTGGAGTCCTGACCCCTACTGTGATACTGGAGAACCCTAGTTCATGTAAGACTTCACTTTATACCGCTATAAACCCGGTGGTGGGGGGGGGGGGGGGGTCTATAGCACCCTTTAAGGGAAGATAATATGGATAATGACATAAACAAATTCGATACAATTTAGTTATTAAATTAAGAAAAAAAACATAGTTTATAAAATAGTTGTGTAACATATTTACAGTGTCTTTATACCCCGATTTATCACTTTTCAGAGGCAGAACAGTGCATTACATTATAGAAGAATGTAACCAAAGATTTATTCAGACTTAACAAATAACAGGAACACTCATAGGGTAGGTTCACCACTTTCAACCGGTCTGATCCATGTTTTTTCATGAGCTCCCTTTCAGGTCTAATTGCTCCAAAAGTTTTTTGTGCATATCCTTCAGAATTGAACCAAACTTTAGGTATTACTCTGGAGAGTAACATTCATGATGTCTTACAATGTCATATGTCAGGTTACAGTATTTAATTCCATGATTTATCAGAGTATTCAGAATTGCCACTTTTCACCCTAAGTCAGCCAAAATGCACCTTGAGTCAGCCATATTACAACCACCAGAAATATGTGGCAGAAACCAGTAATTTTCCAATTTTCCTCAATGGATAAATGCATGCATCATATATCAATATGTTACAACTAACAATAGAGGAGAAAACGATTTGTTGAATATGAAATAATCAGACAAAGTCAGTACTGTACCTCAGATGAATATAACTGCATTATGAGCTATCAATACAAGTAAATATTATTTGTATGAGCAATAAGGACTAAATATAACATTATAGACATGCAGTATGGAGTTCTAGTGAATATATTGGGGGCTCTGCCCCCTCACCCCCTTTTCCCCCCTCATTTTGTGTTTCACCCTTGCCCTCTATACACGACACAAGTAGGCCTACTATCCTTAACCATGTAGTAGAAGAGGGTATTCTGGGAGGAGGAATTATTCACAAGGGTAGGGGGAGAGTTCTTAGACAGAAATTTAGGGTGAGAGAATTCCAGGGGGGATTCCAGAGAAGAAAATCCCATGGTTGACTTAGGGTATGAGGTGGCTGACTTAGGGTGAATTCATGGCTGACTTAAGGTGAAATGGGTATACCTTACGAAATCAGTCCTAAAAATAATTTAGAAAATTAATTTTGCTCAATAAAGTCATGATTTGTGTAATTTAGATATATACCCAGCTCACAAAACCAATCAACACTGTGTATGGAAGGGACAAATATTTCAAATCAACTACCAAAGAGTATGAACAGTGGAGAGATTTTCATTCTCTGTTTGTCAAAACAGGTCAAACAGGGGTACTTCTGACTGATTTTACAGTATGAAAAAGAGTGATAACGCAGATGCAATGTGCAGTTTATATTTGCAAAACACTTCAATTCTTAAATCAGTGGGAGTTTATTGTCACCAGATGCATACTTAACTTGTAACTTCATGTCAAAAGTGGTTGACTCAAGGTATGAGTTTGACTTAGGGTGAACCTACCCTAAACTGGTTTAATTTGACCCTAAGAAAAATCTGTAAGGTACAAACCCAGTCACTTCCAGAAACTATAATTGAGTGACTTTCGTGCATTAAGTATGTAATTTTTACATTCAATCCTTTGCAAAAGTAATAATAGCAACTAATTCCAACCAAAATTTCAAATATTGATATATATTGATGATTATTTGGATCGTTCAATGCATGTGGTTCAAGCTGCCCCATTGGGTGGATCAACCTACCCCGGGCATGGGGCACATTGAACCACCCTTAGATTTTATTCTGAAAAATTCAAGAAAAATACAAGAAAAGACCACTTTTGCCTGGCAATAGGTTCTCTTATATTGCAATGATACAAGGTAACCGCTTGATACAAAATCAAAGTTCAGATCCCTTTAGCAAGGTCAGGAAAAAATGAAGGTGTCAAAGCGGTTCAACATGCCCCGGTCTCCCCTAATTTTGTTCAACCATCAAAAGCGGCATCATTTTTGAATATAACTCTGTCATTTTGACTGATTCATGAGAGGTGCATGACTGACCTGGGACAGCCACTATACTGTCTAATATCTTAAATCTGTAGTATATCAGTATATGCAAGCCCCATCCTGATTACCTGTTGTGTCTCTTACATAGAGTTAATGAATGCATTCATCCCAATTTATGTTTTGCTCACGAGTTATTGAAGGGAATAGGATGCTAGACAACTAATGGAGACATCATTACCTTACTCAAGTCTAGTCATCTACGTGGTACATGTACCTTCTTGCATACAGCAAATACATCCATTTATCCTAATGGACATCTCCCTCCCCTTTGTAAAAAGGAACACTTCCTAAGACAAGGCCATTACTGGGAATGTCTCCTGCACAAGGTTTTGTATTACAAGTGAATTATTAAAGAGGCGGCATACAAGATGTCTTATCCCTGCAAGGTCCACATAGTCCTTTATTTGGCTCTGCTCCTTTGTCATCATGATGCATGAATGTATGAGTCTAGCTTTTACAAATCTATTTACTGCATTCATGCATCATGCCGAACATCTGGGTCTGTATTGATCCCAGGTAGGTAAGCATGGTGGTTATATATATCAGCACTGGGGGCTGTAGCCATGCACAGAAAAAGAAACAGCGTCAAAAGGGAGTCCAGGTTGCCTCCAGAATGACTCAGAGCACTAGCCAACCCTTAAAGGGTTAATAAGATGGGATTAGCTTACTAGTTATTTTTTCAGCCCTCCAGGCTTTATGGCTACAGGGGATAAGAGCTGCTGCAATCTCTCCAAGTAATTGCATATTTCAATATGCCATCATCTCCAGAGCATTACATTTTTGATGAGGGAATGTCCCGATAGTAAGAGGATAGTAAGAGTGTCTGCATCAATCTATGACTTCACAATGAGAGGGTCGTCAAACGTGTTCAGCAAAAAAGCTGGTGCATCACGTTAGTTCAAAGGCTGGGTGTCAGGATTATTTCAACTCCTCTCCAGGTGAGTGCATGGAGCATTTCTTTTACAATCGTGCCAGAAATCCACAAATCCCTCTCTAAGTCATTAAATAATGACCTCTATCTTTGGAAGATGAGTTTAGTAAAACGATTGAAGAAGGATGCAGCAAATGATGTCATCAAGTAAATGAACGGAGAGGAAGTAAAGAAGGAATCTATGAGAGGAATCTATGAGAGGAAAGGAAATCATGGAGTAAACTCACAGGCATGGGTTATAGAATTGAAAGCTAGAGCTTGAGGCTTTAAGGGTGATGAGAAAGGAAAGCAGTCAATTGCAGGAGATGAAAGCTCACATGGTGCAGCAATTGATGTTCTGGCATCGACATCTTTTTCTCCCTCCTTGACACTGATATTCTATGGCTCCCTCTACGACCAATCCCTCAGTCACTATAGTGTCTAACCACTTTGGTCATTTTCTGGCTCCCTATATGACCAACCTAGGTTGGTCAATATTGTCAGGTTGGTCAGTACTGACAAACTGAATAGTACTTGGTCATGCCTGACCAATGTTCCTATGAAAACCTGAGATAGCCACTAAAGACTAAGGGCCGGGGCCTTTAGATTATCAGTGTACTCCCTGGCACCCTGCATTTAGAGGATGACAAGTTATTACAAGGCAGCAGATCTGTAGAGGATGACAAGTTATTACAGATCTATAGTTTACCATTAATGTGACGGAAAGACAGTCTATATATAGAAACCCTAGTATGGGGTGCTCTATAAGTAAAATAAAAATTATTTGCTTAAAGAAAGGGAAAGTAAGACATCAATGAAGGCAAGGAAAGACTAATCAAGTAAGGAAACATATAAGAAACAAGTGATGAAAAAGCAAAAAGTAAAAGATTAAAAACAAAAAGCCTAACAGTAATGTTTATATTATCACTGCATTTTTTCTCAATCAACCCAAGCCAGAATCACACACTTTCCTATTCACAGAGACATCCTATAATCAGCACCACAAAGTCCCGTTTTGCCGGTGGGGTAGGAAATTCCCCACCTTATCGGAAAGATCCATTCGATCTAAAAGGAGATTTAGCTCTAGGCGCTGCTCTTATTCTCATTGTCAGTAGCTCTTCGTAGATCCAACAAATTAAGCTGTTCTTCCACTGCCATCATTTTCCATGACATCAAATTGGTAGGGTACTCTTTAATCGTTGGTGACATTTTGAACATAATAATTAGTTGCATTTCAAGTCTATGAAGGATCAATATAACATTATTCATAGACTGCTTTGGACAACCCAAATTTTCTGTATGAATATATCTACTGACTTTCAAAAGTTGTATCATTCCTAGAACTTTAAAATCTTCTCCTTTTTTGGAGGAGGAGAAGCAGATTATTTTCCATGTCTAGGACTGTGAGGTGCCATTGCCCCCCCCCCCCCCTCCTGCTCCGGCACTCTGATGTACCTATATTCAGACCCTGAGTCTTCTCATGGCTAGGCTCCTCTTTAACAGTGAGGTTTAATACATATAGCATGCTCGTGGCTTTAATGCATTTCCACACTTTACCTAATGTCACCAAAGCCCATTTATCTACTTTATAGAAGCTCCATCTAACAAAGTACCTCAGAGCTAGCTTTACCCATAAAACCTGCAATAAAAATGGCAGGATGAAAGCCCAGTGGATGCCTCATAGAGACTGAGTAAATGATGTATGGTGCCCTCCAGAAGTGGGTGCTAGAATGTCAAGTGTCTGGTGTCAACTCACTAATCTAATTCCCAGAGTATTTTTTAAGAAAGACATCAGTCATCAAAAGGCTTTTTTCTGCTCCTTATAATGATTGCATGGGAAAATAAAAACAGGGAACCTCAAAGCGGGTGTGAGAATAGCTTTCTAGTTCCTGTTTCATAATTCATGCACATTTAGCTTTAAATATAATTTTTTTGGCACGAGACCTCCTGACAGAGAAATGGTCACATAATCTTGACAAAGCAGTTAAAACCTATTGGCACTAAGTTGGAAACCTTTTCAGTTATGACTTTTCTTCCCTGAGGTGATTTTGTAGTGATGTCCTGTAGCGAATGAGTGCCCTTACATCAGACGCTCCAGCATGAATGTCATATTATCTCTTATGGGCCTCCCACATACTTTAATCTACTTCAGTAATCCCATGGGACAATGCTCTAAAAGGTTTTGAATGTCAAGTAAATGATTAAGGGAGTGGTCATTTTTTAACAACAGGGGGGGTCAGTTGATTTTCCCATGAGCGGGTCGAAAATTTTTTGATCCCCGCCTCCAGGCAGGTTGAAATTGAGCACAGCCGAACCCTTTGAGCTATAGTAACGCGCGGGCTTTTCCGCTAAAAAGGGGTGTAATTTTTTTGGTCCCCCCCTCAAGAGGGGTCCACATTTTTTTGGCCCCCCCCTTCAAGGGGTCCACATTTTTTTGGTCCCCTCCCAAATCCACCAACCCCCCCTGTTGTTAAAAAATGACCACTCCCTAATAGTACAGGAACTTTAGATGAATTCTAGCCCAAACCTGGAATTAAATACCATAAAGCTGAAAATTTCAGGAATGACTTGTCTTTATATTAGGTTTGACCTTTTAAAAGTCCTGGAGTGTCCTATGTGGGCTTCCATTAAAAAACGGTCCAAATCCAATATGGCCGCCAAATAATCAGAATTTGCTCTCCCATAATGACAATATGACTCCTAGAATGATTTTAACCTTACCTACCCCCCCTAAATTGGGTACAAGGAATCCAGTGGTGTCATTAGTTTATTGCTAGGACAAGTGGTTGCTTAGCAACAGCAGGTTTGCATAGCAAAACTGGGCTTATAATCATCTACAGCAAAACCCAAGAACACCATTCGGGAAGATCCTGACATTACACAGCCTAACTAAATTAACTCCAATGAATCAGTTGGCTAGGACCTCTAGTTGCCTAGCAACATTACTTCCAATTATATAACTGTCTAGCAACACAGGTTTGCATAGCAAACTGACATAAGAAACAAGCATCTAGAGCAAAACCTATGGACCCCATTCAGGAAGTTCCTGACATCACCCACCCCCACTGAATTAACTCCAATGAATCAGGCTAGGACCTCTAATTGCCTAGCAACATTACTTTTAACTACCTGTATATAACTGCCTAGCAATGCAGGTTTGCATAGCAAACAGAGCTTAGAAGCAAGCATCTATAGCAAAATGCCAGGACACCATTCAGGAAGATCCTGACATCACCCCCCCCCCCACTAAATTAACATCAATGAATCAATTGGTATGGCTAGGACATCTAGTTACCTAGCAACATTACTTCCAATTATATTGTTTCCTAGCAACACAGGTTTAACTTGTTTCTAGTTCAATATCCACCATACCAATGCCCACAAAAGAGACCCTTGGGATTCCAATCATGCCATTCATCTGTTGCTTTTTCATTCAATTTCTGTTAACATATATATATATATATATATATTTGATTGCTTAGCAACCTTGATCATATTTGTTTAATTGGCTGGCAACACCATGGATCCCCAGGTCAATTTTCATTCTGCATATCCTTACATTATAAGGGATTATGGACATCAAACCCAACAGGATCCTATGAAAGAAGTGAAAGTGTAGTTGATAATGTGTTGTGTGCACATGCAGTTACAATACAAGAGAATATATCAGTTCCTTTACTGTATGCCTTATATACTGACCCATTACCTACCATTGCCAACATTCTTTGTCAGAGCTGCACTATGCCTTCCATATAAACTGTTAGTTTAAGCCAGTCTGACATTTCTAATATAGATACATATCCTCTAGTAATTCTAGGATTCATTGCTTGTATATAATGACATATGTGACATGTATTGGGAAAAGGGACCCTAATGCACCTTGCACTAAGAGCCCTTTTCGCAGATCATGCCACATATATGTGCACTCAAGAGGATCTAGGTAGTCTGATGTCAAACCATTAGGTTTATTTTTGCTTAAGAAGGAGTTACAGTTGAAAATTCATTATTTATCCTTGATGACAATGGACATCAAGCCCAAGTATTCATGAAGATACTTAGTTACATGAATTATTAAATGCAGCAAAATAGTTGCCATGAGATTATATTGTTTCAAGGAGGTGTGCCTGATCATCTTGGACTATCATAATGTAATCTAACAAAATGTATAAGCCCACACTGGGGATCATGTCTCCTGGACCAGTGTTCTAGTTATTTATAATACTATTATACTGATGGTATGCTAAAATGTCCTCCCAAAGGAGGCTTTAGTGGAGGTAGCTATTTTGATAGGATATAAAGTCTCACCCACTTCTTTCGGCTCCAGTCTGATCTCACTTGCACATTGTCAGCTTATCAGTCTTATCTAAGTGAGATAGCTGCCAGATAGGCTCCACTGACTGACACTCCTGTCACTCGTCACACATATTTTATTGTGAGACATCTGTTCTTTCAACTAATAATGAGGAATACAGTAGCATGACTTTAATAGTATGGTATAGGTATATGGAATGGTATAGAGCCTTCATGTCAGCATATAACATTCACAAACAAACAGAAGGTCTCCAAAGTAAACTCTACAAATATGGTGAGACTATCTATATCTAACCAAGTTCTGTTGTATGTCTCTTAACATGAAAAAGGCGTGTGATATGGAACCACCATGAGGACGAGTATGTTGGGCAGGAACACATAAGCTATTAGATTTATGAGCACTGATGATGTCCAGCACATTGTATTATATTAATTGTTATGTCTAGGATTTGTAAGAGGATGGCTAGGTGTGTGTTTCAGGAGGCAGGACAAGATTAAGCTGTCCTTTGAATGCCCCAGTTTCAGCACATATTCACAGGCTGGCAAAGTTTGGTTCTGTTCATCTTACCTGTATATAGTACTGTTGCTAAGCAAAATCATCAATTGTATGCTTGTTGCTAGGCAACTGAGACTAATAATGAAGGATACCACTGGATTTCTTAAGGCTGATTCAGAGGGGGGCTAGTACCCATAGATATTTTATATATTGATTCCACAGGTCATGATATAGGCTTAATAGTGCCTTTACTAACCAACTGGAGCAATAGTATACCTGTTGCTAGGCAACTCTCACAACTATAAATGACACCATTGTACACATTCCTTTTTTTCAATTAAAGGGGGTTGGTGCTGTTAGAATGTTCAATGCCAAATGATGTTAAAGTCTCGCATGAAATTCAACTGCAAACAAGCTAAATGTAAGTTGCTAGGTAGTTATACATTTGAAAGTAATATTGCTAAGCAACTACAGGTCAAGACTACAGCTTTAATGGCAGTGTATTCCCTGGAGTTGATGTAATGGGGCTGTGTGATACTAGGGTCATCCTAAGTGGCATCATGGGGGTGTCACTGTAGATATATTGCTTTTAAGCCCAGATTGCTAGTCAAAACTGCTGTTGCTAGGTAACCGCTTGTCCTAGCAACAAACCAATGACACCAGTGGATTCCTTGGACCCATTTTAGGGGGGATAGGTAAGGTCTAAATCCTTCTAGAATAAATATGGTTGTCATGGGAGATGAGATTCTGATTATTTGGCGGCCATATTGGATTTGGCCGTTTTTTTAACGGAAGCCCACATAGGACTTTCCAGGACTTTTAGTATAGTGATAACAATACTAAAACCAATCATTACTGAGATTTTCAGCTTTATGGTATTTAATTCCAGGTAAAAACCTAAAGTTCCTGTACTATAAAGAGCACAGGGTTGTAGATGCATAAATGAGATTAAAACTAGACAGTTTCCTACTGTACAAGCTTTCTGGCCTCAGGGAATATAAACCGCTACAATCTCCACCAGTGATCCTATATTTCAATATGCCATCATCGTCAGAGGATTACGAGGACCTTGATGAGACAATATCCTCACAGCAAGACAAGAACAAAAATTTGCCATGATTATCTGTTAGGCCACACAAATCACCATGGATATTCACAGATAGAAACATATGAGACAGATAAGGGAAACACAGCAAAAATCAAAAACTATCGTTAGAGAGAAACTTCTTAAATTATAATGGTAAAAGCGAAACAAAAATGTAAGACGTTATGGCTGTGAGAATGTGAGAGTGTGTTGGAATGAATAGCAAAAGGGAAAGAAAATAAGAGTACAAACAAAAACATTTAGAAACAAGGAAACCTGCAAAGGAAGGCCAGAGGGGAAGGATCGGTAGGAAAATTGTTTCATACATGAGTGACTGAATCAAAAATATAAAAGCGAATCAGTGAATATCAGCAGATTGACTCAGTACAGCATTATGTGCCACTTTATAGATTTGGGTTTCCCTTTGACACACCATTCTGCCTGTTACCATGGAAACCTTTATGAAATATAGGAAGATATTACAGAGGCAGACATCTATTGATTAGCAGTAATTTAAGTTGGGGAGGTTCATATCTAGAATCTAGAATCTGGAAGTATGGGGTGCCCTTATGTAAAACTCATGTGCCTAAACAAAGGGGAGTACAAGGCAAAATGTTTCAGAGAAAAAGAAAAGAAAAGAAACACACAATATCTTAGTAATAATTAGAATCAAAAGAATCAAAAGAAAAATACAGGAAAACAATGGAGAATATGAAATCAAAGAGGAATGCATTCTTTTTTCATACTCCCACCGGAATAAGATACTTTCCATCATCGCAGACATCCAACTATCCCGACACAGGATGATTAGATCGGGTGCCTTTATACTCTAAATCCGTAACAAGGGATCTTTTTACTCACGAGGGGCGAGTGTGAGTCTATGGATTTCCCCGTGAGCTAGTCTAAAGGGGTTGAAACTGTTTTGGTCCTGCCCTAACCCCCCTCCCACCAGTTGTATTAGAATGACAACTTCTTTTCTGTATAATAATGTGCTATAGTGAGAGAGCACATTCAACCATCATCCATGAAATTCATACATAATCTCTTCTAATACTTTCGCTCTTACATACTTTAGAGAACTCCATTAATCCCATAAGGAATAGCTTTAAAAGGCTTTATATGTCAGGTGGATTATTGAAGAGCGTGGTGTCAGAAATCCCTTAATAGGATAACATTAGCTCACTTACTCCCACCTCCTCTATAAACTCCTGGAGTGCCAGTCCTCGCTCAGTTCCCGCTGTTACTAAAGGGGCAGCAAACATCTTGCCTTTAAAACTAGACTCTTTGGTTATTTGCCAATCTTCATGGCCCAGGAGTTGAGACAGACTTCAATCTCTGCCAGTAATTTCATACTAATATCTCAATATGCCATCATCGATAGCAGATTACTGAACAGGAATAAGCTCAACGATGAGTCTGGTGACACAGTTACTTTAATGGAAGAGGGAATTTCTTAACACAACAGAAAACACATTGCCTCCCTTCAATATAGAAGATCTCTGTACTCAAAATCTTGGAAATTGCTTCCTGTCTGTGTGGGAGAAAGGTATAATGTACATAGATTATTGAAAACTTGTTTGATACTGTAAAACCTCACGTATAAGCCTAACTCAAGTATAAGCCGCACCCCGAGTTTGTGCCGATGCAATAACCCGCACCAGAGATCTGAGTATGGTGACATTTAGTACTGTACCATAGTAACAAAAACTCTCGTATAAGCCGCACCCTGACCCTGAGCCGATGCTATAAGCCGCACCGCCGATCTGACTCGCGTACTAGCCGCGGCTTATACGCGAGGTTTTACGGTAGTTATTTTTGGGAATGTCTCCCACACAAGGTTTTGTATTACAAGTGAATTATGAGGGAGCATAGTAGACAAGATGCCTCATCCCTGCTCACTGCACATAGTGCTTTATCTCCCTATACCCTTTATTGTATGTGTCCAGCCCTTCAAATCTACTCACTGCATTCATGCATCATGCGACCCTCTGGGTTCATATCGATTCCAAAACATTAACCAGGGTTGCATTGTATGCTATGACGACAAGGTGTATCAGAGTACTAGGGAACCCTTGAGGGCTTAATAAGATGAGATTAGCTTACTAGTTATTTTTCTGCTCTCCAGACTTTATGGCCTCAGGAGATAAGAGCTGCTGCAATCTCTCCTGGTAATTGCAAATTTCAATATGCCATCATCTTCAGAGCGTTACAGTTTTTGATGAAGGAATGTCCCGATAGTAAGAGGATAGCAAGAGTGTCTGCAACTGTGTGTGTGAAGAGTGTGTGACTACAAGTACAGAGAGGGAAGCTGATGAGGGAAACGGCGTGAATGATTGAAAACTGACTTTGCAGAGGGTATAGAAAATATCTAGAAACATTAGGAAGTGGATGTTATTCAACATAAGCGGGATAGGCTGATGGATTTCTAGGACCTTGCTTTCTCCTCTAGAAGTTGTCAACTATTTTCAGCTTAAGAACAAGCACATAACTTCAGTTGAAGGGTAGGATGTCAGGAATATTTTCCCGCAAGTTGGCTACATGAAATATTTTTCACACAAGTACCCAAGATCCGCAAATCCCACTTCCCCATACCAGTGGGCACACAATTCAGATCAACATTGAATCAACGTTGAATCAACATGAATCAATATTGACAACCAGTAATCAATATTGATTCGATGCTCTGTGCCCACTGAGATCCTTAAACAATGACCATTCTTTAGGACGATAAGTCAAAGTAAAAAAGAAATTCCCTCGAAGATGAACTTTGTAAAATAGTTATAAAGGGGTGCAGCAAATTAAGCCAGCAAATAGAGGAACGGAGAAATAAACAAGGACGTCTTTCCCTCCTTCTACTCCATGTTACTATGGACATGATGTTCAGAGGATGGCAAGTTATTACAAGGCTGCAGATCTATAGATAACCATTACTGTGAGGGGAGAGGCCTATAGCACCCCCAAGTATGGGGTGCCCTATAAGTAGAAATACAAACCATTTGCTTAAATAAAGGGAATATAAGGCATCATTAAATGGAAAAGAAAGACAAAACAAGTAATGAAATATCAAGAAACAAGTGATGACTAAGCAAAAAGCAAAATATTAATACCAAAAAGAAGAGGAAGTCAAACAGAAATACAGATGTTGATATCCTTGCATTTCTTATTAATCAACCCAGACCAGAACCACCCATTTTTTGCATTAACATAGACATCTGACAATTCCCACCACAAGGTCTCCTTTTGCCCGTCGGATAGCAAACCTCCTGCTTTGTCTTATCAGACGGCTTCATTACTTATTAAAGCAGATTTAGAGGAAGCGTTCCGATTCCGCAAGTTTCCACTGACATCATCACTATTAATATTTGCCCTTTGTTACGCTGATAGCATTATCAGCATATCTAGTCTCACGTTAAGTCTTTTAAGTGTGGCCAATATGATATGATATACACCTAGCCACTGTGAGCTAGTACATTGCAACACAGCATGTAGATTAACCCCTTAGGGCTGAGCATGAACTATAGTTGATGTCATGGCTGGCTGGGCATTGACTATAGTCATCATAACTCTATGGGATCTAGCATATAGGCTCGGCCTTTGGGGAAGGTTTTTGGAAATCATCTCGCCCCGCCACCACAAACACAATTTCTAGTCAGCCTTAAAGGGTTAAACGAGATTGAATAGGGAAATACAGTAAACAATAGATGTATAACTATTTACAGGCTCTGATTCCTCTCATGGCTTGGCTCCTGTTTAAGCAGAGAGACTTACTATATAGAGCAAGCTCTTTGCTTTAATGAATCCCCAAATGTTACTAATGTCACCAAAGCCCATTTATCACCTTTATAGAGGCTTCATCTAACAAAGTCCCATGAGAGCTAGCTTTACCCATAAAACCTGCAATAAAAATGGCAGGATAAAAGCCCAGTGGAGTCCCTATAGAGAGTCACTAAATGATGTATTGGTGCCTTTCAGAAGTGGGTGCTAGAATTTCATTTGTCTGGTGGCAACTCACTAATCAAATTCACTGAGTTGCTTTTTTGAGAAAGACATCAGTCACAAATGGGCTTAATTTTCTAGATTGCAATGGTCGAATGGCAAAATAAAAACACATAAACCCGCGGGTGTGTGTACCTTTCCCAGTTCCTGTTAGGGGAAGTTACCAAGCCTTATATTTCGTGATTTATGCATATTTGGCACCCCTAACCCTGTTATTAAATAATTCCCACTCATTTAGCTACTGCTAATGGTATTTTTGGTCTTGGTATCTGTAGAAAATTTGTCGCATCATAGGGTTGAAACACGCTGACAAAGCGAGGTGATACATGTCCTATTGCCACCCGCATAGCAGCCTTTGCATAGCAGGCAATGTCATCTCATTAAAAACGATTTCCTTAAGGCCTAGCATACCTGCAAAAAAAAACTGTATGCTCCTATAAAACTATTAACGTTTCTCTAAATATAATCAAAACATGAGGAGAAACCTTCAAAAATATATTTGCCCTTGCGCTACAGTCTTCACTCATTTTTTTGTATATATTTCTGTCTTCATTATAATGTACATTTCCTTCCTCTATTGATACATTTGAAGAGGAAGTGATCATATTCATAGCAAAGTTCTGTAGTGAGTGTGCGACCCGCATCCGTGTATTTCATATCATCTCTTTTAGGCCTCTCACATTCTTTAATATACCTCAGTAATCTCACAGGACAGTACTCTAAAAGGTTTTGAATGTTAAGTAAATGATTAAACAGCACAGGCTGCTAGATGCGTAAATGTTATAAAACCAGTCTGTTCACGCTTTATGGTCTCAGGGGATGGAAGCGGCTGCAATCTCTATCAGGAATTCCATATTTCAATATGCCATCATTGTCAGAGGATTACATTTTTGATGAGGGAATATCCTGGTAATAAGAGGATAGCAAGATGTGGCCGTGATAATTTGTGAGCCTTCACAAGTCACTTTAGAGAAGTACCTCAGAGATGGAATAGAATATAAGGATTTTAAAGGAAATATATGTGAGAGGCACTGGCTGAGAATGTAATACAGTGTGATGGAATGAATAGGGGAAGGGAGGGCAAATGATAACACCGTTTAGAAACAAGGAAACCTGCAAGGAAAGGATAAATGGAAATATGGTTTCAGAATTCCGCGTGAGCTAGTCTTATTATTTTAACGGCCGCCTCAAGGGGTTGAAATTGTGTCGGTCCTGTCCCTCACTCAACTACCCTTATGTGTATAATAATGTGCTGTAGTGAGTGAACACACTAACATCGATTTTCAACCATAAGACCCTGCCAGAGGACTTCACACCTTACATATTTTAAAGGTCTCCATTTATCCCATAATGAATAGTTTTAAAAGGTTTTAAATGTCAGATGAATTATTGAAGAGTGTGGGTTCAGAAACCCTTTAATAAGATAACATCATAGCTCACTGTATTCTGCTGTACAAGCTTTGTGTCCAAGCAGATGAGATGTACTGCAATCACTGCAAGCCAGTGATTGCATACAAATATTTCAATATGCCATCATTGTCAGCAGATTATAATTTGGTCTCGGGGAATATTCACGCAGCAAGACAAAAAAGAAAATATGCATGATTAGCTGTGTAGCTATGAGAAGCAAATTGTAAGAAACCGGGAAAGCTGAGGGGGAGATAAGAGTAAGGGAGTGGTCATTATCTAACAACAGGGGGAGGGGAATGGATTTTCGAGCGAGTGGGTCATAATTATTTTGATCCCCCCATTGAAGAGGTTGGAATTTTTACAGTCCCCCTCCAAGGCAGGTTGAAATTGAGCGCTGCCCACCCCTTTGAGCTATAGTATTGCGAGGGCTTTTTCGCCAAAAACGGGTGCAATTTCTTTCGTCCCCCTCAGGAGGGGTCCACATTTTTGGGTCCCCCCTTCAAGGGTTCCAAATATTTTTGTCCCCCGCCCAATCCACCAACCCCCCTCTGTTGTTAAAAAATAATCACACCCTAACAGACATGCACTAATGGGAGGCAGTCACTTCCAGCAGATTACAAATACAGCATGTGGCACGGCATATCCATCATATTTTGTCCCCACCTTCTGCTTCCTCTATCTATGGAGATTGTTTTGTAAGGATAGGGATATTTTACGAAGGCAGAGATGACTGTAAATATAAGTGAGATCTGTCTAAATATAGAATCAGATAGTGCATCGGCAAGTATAGTGTTCTATACATGTAAAATATTTTTCTCATATGAGGAGAATAGTTCCTTTATTTCATTTCCCGAATTGGCAAAAGGTGCAGAAATAGCAGAGAGAAAAAAAGAGGAAGATAGGAAAGAATAGTAAAAGAGTTGAGTACAAAGGAGCTGATGGGATGTGAAGGGACATTCATTTTCTTTCAATTCCCTCTTCCTCAAGCCAACTAGCTTAATGTACCTTTTTGTATGTGACTGGTAATATTGGCATATTAAGACACTAACTATATCAAACACGAAGGTATTAAAGAATAACATGGGAAAAGAAACATAAAAAGATCACAAGATAAGGAGAGCAAATGAGGTCTTAAAGATATCAAGTAAGGTTGTTTTAACTGCCAGCAACATTAAGCATAAACCAAAGAGGAGAGACCAAAGTCAAATCCAAACTAGTTGCCTGCTTGATAAAAATGAATGAGGAAAGAGAGGAAACCAGAGAAAAGAAGGGTAGGTGCTTTTTCTGCAGTTGATTATCATAAACCCAAACTAGAATCAAACACTTTCCGAACTGCAGACTCTGACAACCGTTCCCATCACAGGACGATTAGATCAGGTCCCTTTTTGTCTGAGGGGTAGGAAGCTATCTACCATATTGGAAAGCTCCATTAAATTTAAAAGCAGATTCAGCCGTGGTGTTCCCATTATGATTTGCCCGTAGCATTCTATTGATCTGACAAATTAGGCTCTACAATAACACTGACTAAGCTCATTCGAAAATCATAATATCAAACATATGCATGCATACATTTTATAACACTATATATGTTCATATTGTAGACCATTGACAATTCTCTTTCTTACTACCAGTTCCACAAATTGAATTGAAGATGCCTATGGATGCCATGTTTGCTGACAAGGCAAAGGCAGGAAGTGCATGCAATATTGAATGCAGAGAGACATCAAAGCCTGGGAATGAAAGGGAAGGATCATCGATTGAGAAGGATCCCTCCGGCCTGCAATATATGCCGCATGCTTCTATAGACATAGAGCTATTGTTCATTGTCAGAGGCAACAGTGAATGATGAACCCCATGTCTCTATAAAGGCCAAACTCAACTGGTAGCTATCTGCAATAACCAATTTGCATGTTTCAGCATTTTAGGTATTTTCAGGCTCTTTCTACCATTTCATAAATCAAAAATAAGTAGATCATACTAGAAATATCAGAAACCTACACGGGGATAAACTGGACAGTAAATTGACAAATGTATGCATCCCTATACAATAATTTATAGTAAGCAAAAATCGATTAAAACAAGCTGATGAGACCCAATTCATGCCTGCTTACATCCATGTGAAGGGCAGGCCCAAGAACTCAAAATACTGTGAATACCACATCCTTGATGCAGAAGCCCAAGTATATGGTTGTCCACCCCTGCGGGCCTACTACTCAGACACGGAGATATCGCTGATCCCCTACACCGGCTTCATGACCCAGGAGACGAGATAGACTTCATTCTCTGCCAGTATTTTGATACTAATATCTCAATGTGCCATCATCGACAGCAGATTACTGAAAACTATAAGAGACAAGAATAAGCTCAGCAATGAGCCTGGTGACACAGCTACTATACTGGAAAAGGGAATTTATTAACTCAATAGAAAACATTGAGCTGTCCTGGACCACACTGTGTTTGCTACTAGGGGAAAAGTGTGAGACAAGAATAAGCTCAACAATGGGCCTCGTAACACAGATACTAAACTGGAAGAGGAAATTTAGTAACACAACAGAAAACATATTGCCTCGCTCCAATATAAAAGATCACTGCACTCAGAAGCTGAAACTTGCTTCCAGTCTGTGTGGGAGAAAGGTATAATGTACATAGATTATAAAAAAACTTTTTTGATAGTTATTTTTGGGAATGTCTCCTACACAAGGTTTTCTATTACAAGTGAATTATGAAGGAGCATAGTAGACACAATGCCTTTTTTTTTTAAGGTTTGAAGGGTTTTTATTGCCAAATCACAAAAATTACAATTCGTGGTATATATTATGACAATAAATGGTGAATCCTTTTCAATCTGTGGTTCGTATTTGAACAACACATAGGTATGATATAATAATGATACAACTAAACATGGATGAGTCGGTGAAAATTATAACAAGTATATGTACAGAATCAATGAATAAATAACTTAATACTAAACATTATATACACACACAGCGAGAACTCTTCACACTATCGATGTACAATTTGTACAGATTCATAAATCAGGGGCGCAGAAAGTAGTGTACCTAATACTAATGAGGAACATGGTCAGACTGTATCATGCTATATGTTATTATAGCATGTATTATATAATGCCTCATATCTCTCAGTTAGTGACACAAGAGTTGTCAATACATAGCACAGACCACAGCTCAAAGTACAGAGAGCGGGTCATATCAAATGGCAGAACTTTAGAGATTAGAGAATAGTGTAAGTGACCCATCTACCCCGGATTCTGTCACTATAACAGCTTCCTGGGTAAGACGATCATGGGCCAGATGCCCTAAACTCATAGGTAAATATGAAAGAAACCATCAGTACAAGCAAGCATGAAAGAAACTATCATTAGGCTATCATCAGGCACAGTTGGTATGGATTCTGACATTATAACAGATTCCTAAGCAAGTACTGGCCATTCTTCCATGGAGAGTACAATGGTCTCTCCCTCTCCATCGCTCAAATTGAGACTATCTGAGATGTCTTCAATCTCATCACTTGGGTTTTATTTACTACCTCAAGGTTTGCTAGAGTTTTTATCCTTTTTTTAAAAGTAATTTTATCCTTACTTGACTGGTACCAGTCTCCCAGCTTATCCCAAAGTTCAGCCCCTCTATACAGGGGGGATTTCAGGTAACCAGCATTCCGGGCCCTCGGAACTTTAAACCTAATTTGGTTTTCCGACCTTAAACCTTCTCTACGTGGTCTTTGGTCCAATAATTCTGGTACCTGCTCAGTCCACATTGTGCTCTATTTCCCAATGCCCTGTATTGTCTGTGTCTAGCCCTTGCAAATCTACTCGCTGCATTCATGCATCTTGCTGACCCTCTGGGTGTGTATCGATGCCATAATATTAGCCAGGGGTGCACTGCACATTACGACGACATGGTGTATCAGAGCACTAGGTAACCCTTGAAGGGTTAATAAGATGAGATTAGCTTACTAGTTATTTTTCTGCTCTCCAGACTTTATGGCCTCAGGAGATAAGAGCTGCTGCAATCTCTCCTGGTAATTACAAATTTCAATATGCCATCATCTTCAGAGCATTACATTTTTTGATGAGGGAAAGTCTCGATAGTAAGAGGATAGCAAGAGTGTCTGCAACTGTGTGTGTGAAGAGTGTGTGACTACATGTACAGAGAGGGAAGCAAATGATGGACAAGTCATGAAGGATTGAAAACTGACTTTACAGAGAGAATAGAAAATACCTACAAACATTAGGTAGTGGTTGTTATTTAACATGAGGGGGAAAGGCTAATGGATTTTGCTTTGCTTTGCACTCTAGAGGTTGCTAACCATTTTCAGGGTAAGAACACATTACTTAAGTTGAAGGGTGGGATGTCGGGAATATTTTCTCTCACAATGGCTGCATGAAACATTTTTCACACAAGTACCCAAAGTTAGCAAACCCCACCTCCCCATCCTTGAATAACAACCTCTTCCTTGGGACGATGAGTAAAAAAGAAATCCCTTCAAATATAAAATTATTACAGAGGGGTGCAGCAAATGATGCCAACAAATAGCTAGAGGAGTAAACAAGTTGACATTTCCCTTTCCCACCTTCTACTCCCTGTTACTATGGACATGATGTTCAGAGGATGACAAGTTATCACAAGGCTGCAGATCTATAGATTACCATTACTGTGAGCGGAGAGGCTTAAATTTGCTTAAATAAAGGGATTATAAGGCATCATCAAATGGAAAAGAAAGGCAAAACAAGTAATGAAATACCAAGAAACAAGTGATGACTAAGCAAAAAGCAAAATATCAACATAAAAAAACTGGGGAAGTCAAACAGAAATACAGATGTTAATATCCTTGCATTTCTTCTCAATCAACCAAGATCAGAACCACCCTTTTTTCCATTAGCAGAGACATCTGACAATTCCCACCACAAGGTCGCCTTTTGCCCGTTGGATAGGAAACTCCCTGCTTTGTCTTATCAGACGGCTTCATTACTTATAAAAGCGGATTTAGAGCAAGCGTTCTGATTCGGATTGTCACTTTATTGATTCCTCAAATTTAGCTGGGGTTCCACTGACATTATTACTAAGTATCATTAATATTTGCTCTTTGTTACGCTAATAGCATCTTGAGCATATCTATTCTCTTGTTAAATCTATAAAGTGTGACCAATATAATATCATATACACTTAGCCACTGTGAGCTAGTACATTGCAAAACGGCATGTAGATTAACCCCTTAGAGCCGAGCATCAACTATAGTTGATGCTATGGCTGGCTGAGCATTGACTATAGTCATCATAACTCTATGGGATTTAGCATAGGCTCGGCTTTTAGGGAAGGTTTTTTCAAATCATCTCACCCAGCAACCGCAAACACAATTTCTAGTCAGCCTTAACCAAGTGGGCAACATTGAGTCAACATTGACAACCAGTTATCAATGATGATTCAATGTTCTGTGCCCACTGGGAAAGAGTTAAACCAGATTGAATTACAAAATACAGTAAACAATAGATGTATAACTATTCACAGGCTCTGATTCCCCTCATAGCTAGGCTCCTCTTCAAGCAGAGAGGCTAACTATATAGAGCAAGCTCTTTGCTTTACTGAATCCCCAAACTGTTCCTAATGTCACCAAAGCCCATTTATCACCTCTATGAAGCCCAGTGGAGTCCCCATAGAGAGTCACTAAATGATGTATTGGTGCCTATCAGAAGTGGGTGCTAGAATTTCATTTGTCTGGTGGCAACTCACTAATCAAATTCACCGAGTCGCTTTTTTTGAGAAAGACATCAGTCACAAATGGGCTTAATTTTCTAGATTGCACTGGTCGAATGGCAAAATAAAAACACATAAACCCGCGGGTGTGTGTACCTTTCCCAGTTCCTGTTAGGGGAAGTTACCAATCCTTATATTTCGTGATTTATGCATATTTGGCACCCCTAACCCTGTTATTCCCACTCACTTAGCTACTGCTAATGGTAGTTTTGGTCTTGGTATCTGTAGAAAATTTGTCGCATCATAGGGTTGAAACACGCTGACAAAGCAAGGTGATGCATGTCCTATTGCCACCCACGTAGCAGCCTTTGCATAGCAGGCGATGTCATCTCATTAAAAACGATTCCCTTAATGCCTAGCATACCTGCAAAAATCCCTGTATGCTCCTATAAAACTATTAACGTTTCTCTCAATATAATCAAAACATCAGGAGAAACCTCTAAAAATATATTTTCCCTTGTGCTACTGTCTTCACTCCTTGTTTTAATATATATTTCTGTCTTTATTATGATGTACATTTCCATCCTCTATTGATACATTTGAAGAGGAAGTGATCATATTTATAGTGAAGTTCTGTAGTGAGTGTGCGACCCTCATCCATGTATTTCATATCATCTCTTATAGGCCTCTTACATACTTTAATATACTTCAGTCATCCCATAGGACAGTGCTCTAAAAGGTTTTGAATGTCAAGTAAATGATTAAACAGCATAGGCTTATAGATGCGTAAATGTTATAAAAGCAATCTATACACTTTATGGCCTCAGGGGATAGAAGAGGCTGCAATCTCTATCAGGAATTCCATATTTCAATATGTCATCATTATCAGAGGATTACATTTTTGATGAGGGAATATCCTGGTAATAAGAGCATAGCAAGCTGTGTCTGGGATAATTTGTGAGCCTATACAAGTCATTTTGGAGAAGTACCTCAGAGATGGAATAGAATATAAAGATTTTAAAGGAAATATATGTAAGAGGTTCTGGCTGAGAATGTAATATAGTGTGATGAAATGAATAGGGGAAGGGAGAGCAAATGATAACAGCGTTTAGAAACAAGGACACCTGCAAGGGAAGGATCAATGGAAAGATGGTTTCGGATTTCCGCGTGAACTAGTCTAATTATTTTATGGGCCGCCTCATAGGGGTTGAAATTGTTTTGGTCCTGTCCCCGAATCCACCCCCCACTCCCGTATTTGTATAAAAATGTGCTTTAGTAAGTGAACACACTAACATCGACTTTCAACCATAAAACCCTGCCAGAGGACTTCACATCTTACATACTTTAGAGGTCTCCATTAATCCCATAAGGAATAGCTTTAAAAGGTTTTAATAGGTGAATTATTGAAGAGCATGTGGTCAGAAATCCTTTAATAAGATAGCTCAATGTATTCTGTTGTAGAAGCTTCGTGTCCCAGGAGATGAGATGTACTGCAATCACTGCGAGCCAGTAATTGCATACAAATATTTCAATATGCCATGATCATCAGTAGGTTATAATTTTGTCTCAGGGAATATTCACGCAGCAAGACAAAAAAGAAAATGACTAGGTATCATGAGATAGATGCATTTCCCGTTCCTGTCCGACTTGTCAAAAATATTCTCAAATCAAACTCATAATTCTCATGCATATACTGCTACTCATGCAGTATTGTACTGCACTTTTAGTTTTTTCAATTTTATAATTTTTCAGTATTTTTTATCTCACCAAAGTGGTTCCTGTCCAGCCTGTAATACATATAACAGACTGTATTTCCCTTTTCACATATCTTTTTCTACTATAAATATAATAGATTGTGAGGTTAACATTCTCCTTCCCATACACCTCATTTCTGTATAATATGGTTAAACAATTTTTGCATATTCAGCATTTTTTCTTTGCCTATCCCGTTCCTGTCCATTCCATCAAATTGATTGATTTTTAAGATGTTAACACATTTAATCATTACTACTATATAGAGCATATTACTTAAAATGATTCCTTCTCTTACACTAAATATGTACCCTCCTATCTATTTCTATACCCTCATATGGTGTCCAACTGCCCACTTTTTCCCGTTCCTGTCCGTTCCTGTCCGGCCATATCCCGTTCCTGTCCAGCCCTTTGACCAGGAATAAATTATAAACCATGTAAGAACATGATTATTTTTCTTTGAAAATCCGTTAGATAAGACTCTTGACAATACATGTGGGTGCTTATGAGTTGTTTCCCATGAATACAGTACATAAAACACCTACAGAAATCTAATATCCTGTTCCTGTCCAGCCATATCCCGTTCCTGTCCAGCCCTTTGACCAGGAATAAATTATAAACCATGTAAGAACATGATTATTTTTCTTTGAAAATCCATTAGATATGACTCTTTGCAATACATGTGGGTACTTATAATTTTGTTTTACCATGAACACAGAACATGGAACACCTACAGAACACAAATATCCCGTTCCTGTCCAGGCATATCCCGTTCCTGTCCAGCCCTTTGACTAGGAATAAATGATAAACCATGTAAGAAAATGGTTATTTTTCTTTGAAAATCCTTTAGATATGACTCTTGGCAATACATGTGGGCGCTTATGATTTGTTTCCCATGAACACAGAACATGAAACACCTACAGAAATCAAATATCCCGTTCCTGTCCAGCCATATCCCGTTCCTGTCCAGCCCTTTGACCAGGAATAAATGATAAACCATGTAAGAAAATGATTATTTATCTTTGAAAATCGGTTAGATATGACTCTTAGTAATACATGTGGGTGCTTATGATTTGTTTTACCATGAACACAGAACATGAAACACCTACAGAAAACAAATATCCCATTCCTGTCCAGCCATATCCCGTTCCTGTCCAGCCCTTTGACCAGGAATAAATGATAAACCATGTAAGAACATGATCATTTTTCTTTGTAAATCGGTTATATATGACTCTTGGCAATACATGTGGGTGCTTATGATTTGTTTCCCATGAATACAGTACATGAAACACCAACAGAAATCAAATATCCCGTTCCTGTCCAGCCATATCCCGTTCCTGTCCAGCCCTTTGACCAGGAATAAATGATAAACCATGTAAGAACATGATTATTTTTCTTTGTAAATCTATTAGATATGACTCTTGGCAATACATGTGGGTGCTTATTGCATGTTTCTAAGTAAAAGTATGCCCAGTAAAAAAAAATTAGATTAGGCACTGATGAAATGTGTAAAAAAGTCATATTCTGACCAGAAATAGGGAGATAAACTGATGTTTTCAACCTTTAATTATAATATAGTAACAATATAATAGGCTGGCCAATTATAATTGTGGTGTATAAAAAATACATATTGTCTGAGGGCAATTGTTTCTGGTCGGACAGGAACGGGAAATGGGCATTTTAATTAAATAAAATGGGAGAAAAATCATTAAATAAGAAAAAAGAAAAATATAGTGCAATGCATCATAAGGACTTATATAAGCATGGTAAATATCTAGTTGATTTGAGCAAATTAATGTAGGCCGGACAGGAACGGGAAATGCACTGATCTCATGATACATAGTCAATTTATATGCATGATTAGCTGTGTAGCTAGGAGAAGCAAATTGTAAGAAACCGGGAAAGCTGAAGGGAAGATAAGAGTAAGGGAGTGTTCATTTTTAAAAACAGGGGGGGGGGGTCGGTGGATTTTCGCACAAGTGGGCCACAATTCTTTTGGTCGCCCTTGCGGGAGGGGTCAAAATTCTTTCAGCCCACCCCCAGGCAGGTGGAAATTGAGCGAGGCTGTCAGGAGGGGTCCAAATTTGTTTGGTCCACAAGGGCTCCAAATACTTTTGGTCCCCTCCCCAAATCCACCAACCCCCATGTTGTTAATAAATTACCACTCCCCAACAGACATGCACTAATGGAAGGCAGTCAGTTGCAGCAGATAAGAAATACAACATGTGGCACGGCTGTATCCATCATAGTTTGTCCCCACCTTCTGCTTCCTATCTTGTCTTTGTAAGGATAGGAAATGGCTACGAAGGCAGAACTCTATAGAGGAACGTAAATATAGCTAGGAGCCGTCTGGATATAGTGTACTGGCAAGTATGGTGTGCTGTACATGTAAAATCCCAAAAAGGGATTAGTTGTTTTGTTTCATTTCTTGCATTGGCAGGAATAGGAGAGGGAAAAAGAGATGGATAGGGAAGAGGAGAGATGAGTGACAGAGTGGGTAACAAGGGTGCTAATGGGATGTGAAGGGACACTTTTACTGAGCTGCTTCATCATGAATGTCAATGCATACAGATGTTCCTGCTCGTTGCCATAAGTCGATTAGTGTTATACGGCTTTCTGTATGAGACAGGTCATGTTAGCATATTAAGACACTAACCTGATTAAACAATAATATGAGAAAGGAAATATAAAATGTCACAAGATAAAGAAAGCAGATGAGGTCTTAAAGATGTCGAGGAATGTTGATTTAACAGTCTGCAACATCAGCATGAAACAAAGAGGAGAGACCAAAGTCAAAACCAAGCTAGTTAGACGAGGTCTCTGCTTGAGGAAAATGAATAAGAAAACAAAAGAGACCTACAAAAGAGAAGTGTAGGGGTTATTTCCACAATTGCTTCTCATAAACGCAAACTAGAATCAAACACTTTCAGAACTGCAGACTCTGACAACCGTCCCCATCACAGGACAATTAGATCAGGTCCCTTTTTGTCTGCGGGGTAGGAAGCTATCCACCCTATCGGAAAGCTCCATTAGATTTAAAAGCAGATTCAGCCGTGGTGTTCTCATTATGATTGCCAGTAGCATTCTATTGATCACACAGATTAAGCCGTACAATAACACAGACTTCATTCTCCATGAGATTTTGAACAATAGCATTGCATTTTCTAAGCTCATTCCAATATCATAACATCAAACATATGCATCCACTTTACAACACTATATATTTAGATCTAAACCATAGTGTAGGCCAGTGACAATTCCCTTCCTTACTACCAGTTCCACAAATTGAATTAAACAATCTGCCTCAGAGAATCTGACTCTTAAAGGAACATCATGCACAGACAGAACGGTTGAAACTAATTCAAGATAATATTGTCATTCTTCATGAGGTATTATTCTAGTTATTTGAGATGCCGAGGCTTATATCAATGACATTGAAGAACAGAAGTAGCCTATATGTCAGACATACATCCCATAATGATGGCTGATGATATGATAAACAGAACGCAAACAAATTAAAATTGACGTGTACGCCTCATGAACAAAATCTTGAATTGCCCAAAGAGGACATTTTCTTTTGCCCGATTCTTCAAATGAGATATTGTATCAGCACTTGATACACATTTGAGTAGTATTTAGACTATGGAATATATCGGACCATTTCCCTTTAATAATTTGACAGACAAAGATGCCTATGGATGGTATGTTGCAGACGGCCTGCTGACAAAGCAATGGCAGGAAGTGCATGCAATATTGAATGCAGAGAAACATCAAAGGCTAGGAATGAAAGGGAAGAATCATCGATTGAGAAGGATCCCTCCGGCCTGTAATGTATGCTGTGTGCTTCTATAGACATAGAGCTATTGCTCATTGTCAGAAGCAACAGTGAATGAAGAACCCCATGTCTCTATAAAGGCCAAACTCAACTGGTAGCTATCTGCAATAACCGAATTGCATGTTTCAGCATTTTAGGTATTTACACTGGAACGCTACAATACACAATTGAGGCTCTTAGGCCTAATACCATTTCATAAATCAGAAATAAGTCGATCATACTGAAAATATCAGCAACCTATACAGGGATAAACTGGACAGTGAATTGACAAATGTATGCGTCCCTGTACAATAAGTTATCGATTAAAACAAGCTGATGAGACCCAATGCAAGCCTGCTTACATGCATGTGAAGGCAGGCCCAAGAACTCAAAATAGAGTGAATATCACATCCATAGTGCAGAATCCCAATTATGTTGCTGTATAACTTCATTTATAAATAGTTGTGTGCTCAGGGGAGTGAGCACCCCTATATCCCACCCTCATTAATATAGGCCCTAATCTCTTTCATTTGGTAAAGAAATGCATTTTTTATAAGACAACGCTATTACTGGGAATGCCTTCCATACAAGGCTTGGATTGCACATGAATCATTGAGGAGCACAGGATTCAAGATGTTTAAATAAAGACCCCATTAGTTCACTAAGATTGAGACTAAATCCCTTGCCCTCTGGACTTTATGGCCATTGGAGATAAGAGGGGCTGCAATCTCTCCCAGTAATTGCATATTTCAATATGGAGAATAATATTTTTCAGGAATATCCTGAAAGCAAAATGATATTAGAAATGGTGGTGACGATTTGTGAGGATGCTGGAAGAACAAGGCGAGTTTAAAAGAAAGAGAGACAGAGAGACTGACAGACAGAGAGACAGACAGACAGACAGAAAGAGAGTTAGAGAGAGTAAGAGTGAGAGCCTGAGGGGAAGTGAGAGAAACAGAGGAGGAGAAAGCGAGAGAAGAATGAGCAGAAAGAGACAAGGAAGCAAAATAAACCAGGATGGCTAGAATATAGGAAAGATGTGGTTGAGCAGGTGATTACTTTGTGACGTTAAACAAACTCAGTGTACAGAAGTAGTATAGTATGTATCGGAACGGGACTATAGTTAAGTACTGTTTATTACTCAATCGACATGCAGCCAATCAGAGGCCTCCATTTGGTCACGTGACCGGAAGTGACCTACTTAGGGGATTAGTGGTGACGTCACGTGACCTAGTTAGCCAATCAGAGGCCTCCATTTGGTCACGTGACCGGAAGTGACCTACTTAGGGGATTAGCGGTGCATTCTGGGTAACCCTGCAGCCAATCAGAGGCCTCCATTGGGTGACCGGAAGTGACCTACTTAGGGGATGGTGCATTCTGGGTAACCTACTGACCTACTTAGGGGACCGGAAGTGACGTCATATGACCTAATTTAGGATCACGTGATCGGAAGTGACCTGATGAGTCACGTGACCGGAAGTGACGTCACACGACTTAATGGCCAACCGGAAGCGACCTGATTGATCACGTGACCGGAAGAAGAAGAAGTTTTTTTTTTGTTTAGGATCCCGTGACTGGAAGCGACGTCGTCACATGAGTGACGCTTTAAGAGACTGCGCGACTTACTAGTAAAAGAAGCCGTATGATAATAAAAACACAACAATATTTTCTTTTAATTTTTTTTTATTTATTTTTTTTTCAATCTTGATAAACACTCTATTTTTGAAAAGATGCACACGCTTATTTTTTTTTTTTTTTTTTTTTTTCATATCTCTAAAGGACTCGTTGTCACACCGTCAGAATGCACGCGACGCTTATAATACAAGTAGCGCACGCCGTCTTTCTCTATGGTGTAGGTGACCATTTTGTTTCGCACCACTTTGAAATTTCTATTTACAGCAATGAGAGTTTTTCGTTGGCGAAGAACATCCAAGAAGGCGTCTGGTTCCTGGGGGTTTTGTTTCTTCTGTACGCCTTTTGCACTCCATTTTTTGGATTTTCTTTCACCGGTGTCGCTGACTCGATCGTAGCAAATGTAAGTCTTAGGGTTGAGACTTAGGATCCCGTCACCTTCCCACTCCGCTTTCATGAGCCCCGAAGTTCTCAGATCGTGAAGGTACCGTCTCTCACAACATCCGCCGGGCGGCGCACACCATTCTCGCACTCTTTCCGTTTTTGTCTTCACGAAAAGCTCTAAGTGCTCGTCGCACACCGCTGTCGGAAGCCACTTTCGTTTCTCTCTGAAGTACGTCTCTCTCAGGCGAGGTTTCACTAGGTCATCCAACGTGGCACCGCTGAGAGCCATGTAAAGACTGTCGGTGTCCATTTGACAAAGGGCATAATCGCGCCGATCGACGAATCTATCCAAGAAGTCGTATGTGAACTCTAACATTTTCAACTTCGCGTACTGGTATACCATGAACCCTATCTGAATAGGGAGGTTGTTCTTGACCGTTTTCGGTTGTAGTTCGACTTCAAACAGATCGGAAGTCAACTCGGACGCCTTTTTGAAGCGCCACGAATTGGCCAATAGTTCGAACTTCCGACTGTCAGTGTATCTCACCGCCGTGTGTTTTTCTTTGTTGCAGATTGTTTTACCGTACGTAGCGTTTCCCATTAACTTGTAACAGTCTGACAGAATTTTCTCGTTCTCGTTCACGTCGCCACGTCTTCGCGCCGCCGTCACTTCGTCCGCGAAACCGGCAAAGGAGCGTTTAGGTAGGTATTCTACCACCAGCTGCACTTTGGTGACTATCAAACCGTGCTCTAAATACCACTTGAGAAGCGGCGTTCCCAAGAGAATATTTTTTCCGTGGTAACTCCCTATCAGACATCTCTGAGGCGTGCTCAACAGCTTTTCTTCCTGCGCAAAGTCTGACATGTGAGGGCCTATGTCCGATTTTGAAACGGTCGCGTTCTTGAAAACGGGGGTCATTTCTTCGAAGTACTCTCGTAGGTGAGGCGGCGTAGTGATGTCCACTTGAACTAAACCGAACATTTTCTCCTCTTTCACAGCGGAAAGGATGTCGCTCTCGCTCATCGCGTTTCGAGACACTTTCAAAGCGTCAACCTTCCAGCGTTGTTGGGAGGCCTTGACCCGCTCATCTCGACGCTTCATCTCTCGCCATTCGCACTCCCACACGACGACCAGCTTGTAACCTAACGCTTTCAAGTAAGCGCTTACTCTGGTCGTTCTGTCGCGTCTCTCCTCTCTCAGTGAAGCGCACTGATATCGGTGCGACGGTATGCACTCGTGAGCGTGGAACCAACACCCGTGAAACTGGAAAACCGTATTAGAGGCCGCGTGAAATCCGTCCACGCGAATTCTCCGACAGCCTACCGCCATCTCGCCGCCGTTCAGAGCGTGGCGCAGTTTCACGTCGCGGTCGTGCTCTACGAAGCGTAACCACTCCAAAGCGCTGTGAGAGTTTCTTTGCCTGATTTCGGGCTTGAACTCGGTCTCGGGCCGTCTCACCGCGTAATAGCCCGTGCAGTGCGCTTCGCTCATGCAGCGCAAGTACAGAGAGTTAGCGTCTAGTCCTAGGATGTGTTGGCACGGTCTCGCTTCTTCGCCGTACTTGTGCTCCCTTATCCGCGTGGTGCCCTTCTCGTGAAATCTATGGAAGATGATGGAAGGACCGCCGACTAGATTCTCTTTGATCAGAGCGTGGAGGACGGCGTCGAACTGGGGAAACGTTGTGAACGCGTCTTCTAGGTTTTGGAAGAGGAAGCGTAAAGTCAAACCGGCGAGAGAAACTCCGTCTTTCAACATGTCGATGCCGCGATCTTGGAAAAATTTAGCGTGATTTTTCAGAGCTTCTATGAAAGGTTTCACGTCTTTGTTGTTGTAGTGGATCAAGTAGTCTTCCATAGTTTGCATCTTCTCGTCGGACCAAACTTTCTGACATGCGGCGTAGTCGGATTCGGACATTTTGACGCCCGTCAGCTCGCTGTCGAAAGCCGATCTCGGCGGCAGCGTTCTGTTTGCCAGTTTCCTGGTAGACGTCATCCATTCGTAAGGAAAGTGACCTTTCTCTTCGTTCCTGGTGAAAGCTCGCAAATAGGTCGCGTAGTTGTAACCGGGTGCCAAATAGTTGACTACGTCCAAGAAAACCGTGTGCTGTGTGTAAACCGCCAAGTATTGATTGCTTCTCTTTATGACGCTGAATTCTTGGTTTCTTCGGTCTCCGGAGGCGAAGAACGAGTGAAGGCGTATTTTGATCAGGTTCAAGTCGTAACGCCCCGAGTTGAAGCCCACCACTGGAGCTTGACGGATGTATCTCAGAAGACGCTTCTTCAGTTGAACTAACGGGTGTCTGGTCTGAGCCGCAGCGAAGCCGCCTGGAGAAGGGGTGGTGAACGTCGCCTCCTCCAGCAGGAGAGCTTCACCTATCGCCGCATCTAACTTCGCTAACGTCGGTCGGTAAAGTTCTAGCACAGCTTCCCCGATCGCTTTGGCGTTCTCGTTTATGTGATTTAAAACTCGGTCCAACAAGGGGTCGGAATCTGCGTCGGACGCTCTGACGAAGCAGACGGGCCCCTCCCACCCCGGAAAGTCGGATGCGACGCTAGCCGACAAAGGGACGTGATCCCACAGCAGGGACACGTGCTCCGTCGACGGTTCTTTGCACGGTCTGAAGAAAGCCTCGAAATCGAAGGCGATCTTGTAAGGGTAGATTCCGGAATGTCCGTCGGGGGGAAAAATGGAGAAGTCTGCTAGCGCTTCGAAAATCGTTCTCGAATTTTGGTAGATGCCACCTACGTAGCGCAACTTGACTTGTCGGCAAGAGGAAAGCTGGTTCCTGTGTCTCTTCAGCAAGAACTCGGTGGTGAACGCCGCCTTACACTTGCAACATTCGTATATGCCCGCGTACGCGTTGAAGTCCGTGACGAGAGAGACGTGCAAACCGCCTTTCGCCGTCAGGTGTAGGTTGACTTTACCTCGGGCGGCCACAGTTCTGGAAGGCGGTCTGATCAGAGTAACGCGTCTTCTCAACTTCCGCCCCGGCACTTGACGCGACGCGGTGTAAACCGCTATTTGTACGTCAAACAAGTTCTCTAACGCGGGTAAGTCGCGGATGTTCAGACCCGGAAAGAATTCAGGTGTGGCAGCGGGACAGAACTGACGTAACAAATCTGAAGCGCGCTTGCTGGTGTTGTATAAGTGAAAGGAAATGCAGCGGAAGATGCAGAGGTTGTCCTTGTTGGGAAAATCTAACACGCCGCTTCTCTTTCCAACTCGACCGGCCTGAGTGATCCTACCGCCTATGGGGAATTCCCCCGGTCCCATGTAAACGCAGATGTTCAAATTGGTAGGAAAAAGAACGTGCCACTTGGTGTCAGCGTCGCAAAGTTTCCGTACCTCCTCGCAAGCGACGGTGTTTTGCATCTTTGAGAGGAGCTCTTCCAAAGTTTCTGAATTAGTTACAGTAGGGAGCGGTTGTATGAGAGTTGCGTTGTTCTGGGAGGCGTGGAAGTAGCGCAGTTTGCTCTTGTCTTCTCTGTGTTGTAACAGTAAGCCTACCGAGAAACCCACTTTGTATCTGAATCTTTGTGTCAAGTGAATGCGACGCATAGTATCTACAGCGTCACTCAACTCGCCGGTTGGTAGCCTGAAGTTTGTTACACTCACGCGAGTCCCGTGCATCCTGACGCCCGTTTGTATCGCAGGCCAATTCGCCGTGAACGTTTCCTCCCCGTTCGGTACAGCACATATGCGCGGAGGGACGGTCACCCCGTCCAGAGATTCGCGTCGACAAGCGCTCTTTCGGCAATCCCCTTCGCCGCATAGAGGGCAAAACTTAGCTACTACTCTACAATTTTCTACGTGTCTCTCGTGGTTGTACGCTCTTTTAAACATTTTGAAACACTTTTCGCATACGTACTGTGTCATGTTTTTTTTTTCACTCGGTTACCAACTACTTAGCCGTCTAACTATCTATCTATCTATCTAGCCATCTATCAATCTGTCGTCTATGTAACTATCTTTCTGTCTGCTGTCTGTGTATCCGTCTGTCTGTCTGTCTGTCTGTCTGTCTGTCTCATACAGCGTACGTCAAACGCTGTGTGTGTGTGTGTGTGTGCGCGCGTGAGCGTTGAGCGTCTCTCATTCCGAATCTATGCCGAGATATTTCAGAATGATCTCTGTTTTGTCATCCAACTCTTTGAGCGCTCTGGCGGACAGCGTCACCCCCTGCTGTGTGGGTTTTTTGTCAGGACCTTCGTACTTGCGCACGTGGACGAGGTTCTTACCGCTGTAGTAGCTCACAGCTGCGTACACTTCGCCCGCCTCATCCAGCACTGCGAACCAGGGGGTGTGATTAGGTTTTCCTTGCGCGGCCGCTGTGTCGCGTATGCGCACCACTGCGCGGATATCGGCGATGCGTGCTATGAGCTCGCGCAGCGCGTCGGCCGTGAAGTGCACTCGATTGCTTCTGGTCACCTGGCCGTCTTTTGTGTAGCGCGGCCTCCTAGACAGTCTAGCCACGTCCTCCCAGATCTCCAGCGTCAAAGCTCCGTCTAAGCAGAACTCTAACCCGAGTGTTTTCTCTGCTTCTTCTCGTCCATCTCCTTCTTTTTCTTGTATTTTTCTCTTCTTAGTGGGCCTTGTTGTTCTGGAACTCACCTTAGAACGTTTCACACCCGCAGGATGAGTAACACCATCAGCGTGAGCTGAATCAGCAGCAGAACCGATAGCAGGAGCAGCGTCAGCGCTGGTGGTATCGGAGGTCTCGTTGTTGGAACAGCGCAGCCACACGCCGTCCGTGCTGTGTGTAGCGGTAGAAGATGAAGCGCCGCCGCCGCCCTCGTAAGGTGGCGGTGAGGGCAGTCGCCACGGACCGGACGGGGGGGCGCTAGCAGTGGAGGAAGTGAGGTCGAAAGGTCGAAGAGGGAAGCCGAAAAACGTACCGCTCACCCCTTGCCCTTCGGGTTCTTCGTACGCCTCGTCGTCAGCGTCGTTCTCTGTCTCACCCTGTTGCTGCTCCTCCTCCTCCTCTTCTTCTCGGTTCAGGGGCTGAGTGTCCGAATAGCTGTAACTCTCAGCGCGAGCGGCGTCGAGGGCGTCCGTCGATGTAGTGGTGGAGGAGAGGGGCTGTGCAACGTGCGGCAGGTCATCAAAGTCATCAACAGTAGTGGGGAGGTAAAAACCCGGTTGCCAGTACTGCGCTGTGCCAGGAGCGTTGTCGTCAGTAGTAGTAGTAGCAGTAGCAGCAAGTGCAGCAGAAGCAGCCGCAGCAGGCGCAGCCGCAGCAGACGCAACAGTAGCAGGCGCAGCAGCAGCCTCAGCAGGCGCAGCCGTAGCAAGCGCAGCAGTAGCAGGCGCAGCAGCAGCAGCAGCAGCAGCAGCAGCGGCAGGCGGGACGGCGGTAGCAGCGGCAGCGCGCTTAGCAGCAACGTGTACCGTCGCGAGTGTAACAACGTCGCTAGCGCGACGACTGCTACCAGTAGTACTACTAGTACTACTACCACTACTACTACTACTGCTACTACTAGTGCTACTGCTACTACTACTACTACTACTACTACTGCCGCGAGCGCTCGCTACAGCAGGAGGGTGATAAGACCAACCGGCTGCGGCGGTAGTCTCATGTTCAGTAGCAAGAGCAGGCACTGACGCTAAACGAACGCTGTTCCGCGTAGTCTTCTTGTTCTTGAACGCCGCTAGCTGTTGTCTTTTGCTCATGGTGGTGACTGTAGAGAGCAGCAAAAAAGAATGAGTGAGTGAATGGAGGTTTCCAAGCCCCTTATATACGCCTTCTCGCTTCTAGAGCTAAGCTACTTACCGACCCTGTTCAGCTGCCGCCGGCTGGCCGGCGGCCATTCACAAAGAGAAACAAAAAGACATAAGGCATGACGTTTTCAGCTGGATCCCTTTCCCCCCCCCTCTTTTGAGAGATCGACTGTGATGATGAGCTAAGCCGCTTACCACCCTGTTCAGCAATTCAACGCGCATTAGCTGTATAAAGGGTTAAGCGGTTGCTGCCTGCCGTCGACTGACCGGCGGCGGCCATTCACAAAGACATAAGGTATGACGTTTTCAGCTGGATCCCTTTTTGAGGGATCCACTGTGGTGAGCTAAGCCGCTTACCACCCTGTTCAGCCATTCAGCGCCCGTTAGCTGTATAAAGGATTAACGGTAACGGTGATGAGCTTACAGTGTGTATACAAAAAAAAACTACAGGAGGCGTGTGGCGTGAAGCAGGACCCCCCTAAGACGAACGTGCCTGTCTGTGAGTAGAGACGTGTGCATGTGGTGAGCGACTTAAGTGTAAGACAAAAATCGCCACCTCCTGCCGTGGTGAGTAGACCGGGCCGGCCAGGCGGGCGGGCGGCCGGCTAGTTCAATAGGGAGGGGTGACAGCTGCCTAAGGCTGTGCATGAAAAAAAATCCGATTTTCACCTGACCTCTGACGTTTGTTACAATGAATGTCAGAGGGAGGGAGACGTCCTCGGGTAGGGGATAGGAGGTATTAAGGCTATGAGTGAGGAAAAAACACCGTTTTCAGCTGGTCTCCACGGATAGCGATGCCACACCCCCTCGTCATCTAAGCTCTTAAGGAGCGGAGCGGCTGAAAAAGCGTCATGCGGACAGGGTGCTAGACAGCTGGAGCGCTGTTGGAAATGGGATTAAACTCCCTCTGTATAAAAAGCTCTCATTTCTGTTGGAAAAAAAACATATCACCTCTGACCCCAGTAACGGCTACTACCACCACCACCGCCACCACCACCACCGCCGCCACCGCCGCCGCCGCCGCCGCCGCCGCTGCCGCCGCCGCCAAGACGAGACGAGACGAGATGGCTCAAGCTATTCCACTTTCAAGCTCGCCTTCACCGCCCGGTGCGCCTGAAAAAAAGTTAATGCGGCTTGACGACGTGAGACGCGGCGCGAGGCAGCAGACCGATGATGGGGAGACCCGACAGGTAGGACAGCGGCGGTTAGCCTATAGCGACGCCTTGCTTCGTCAACTAGGTAAAGAGTTGAGCGGCTGTTGGAGAGAGTTGGGCAGTAGCTTAAAAGTCAGCGCCGCCCGTATGGATGCTCTAGTAGAGCGCAGTGTCAAGACACCGGAGGAGCTGTGTACGGCGATGTTCCGAGTGTGGTGGGGTGAAACCCCGCATCGTCATAGATGGGGCGAGCTCGGTCGCGTCTTCACCCGCATAAGACGCATGGAACTGTTGGCTCAGTGGATGGCCCTTCTCCACAGACAGGGGTTGGATTTCGAAAACCCCGACTCGCGCGCGATGCACAAGCACTTGGGCACCCTCGGCAGACGTCTGGGTAGCAGGTGGAAAGAGGTGGGGGACCATTTAAAATTGTCGCCTGAGAGGTTAGATAAGATCGCTGAAGAATGCGAATACGGAGGAAGTCCCGCTGAGTGGGCCTTCCGAGTGTTGAAAATGTGGCAAGATGAAGCTGACGGCGCCGGCGGTACGCCTTTTGAACTCCTTCGAGTGTTGACTGAGGACATGGGAAAGTTTGGCCTCGGCATCGCGATATTACTTGACTTTATCAAGCAAGAAACAACGAGAACGACGGACATGTGAATTGTTGTGTTTTATTTTCATACGTCTTCTTTATTAGTAAGTAAAAAAAAAAATATCATAACAATTAAGACGCGCGATCTCTTAAAGTGTCACTTCCTCCAGTCGCAGCTGATCGCCTCATCGCAGCACGTGATAAACAAAAAAAAAACGAAGAGACACGCTTCTTCCTCTCGAGAGGAAGAAGCGTGTCTCTCGATTGAAATCTTTTTCTTTTCTTTTTTTCTTAAAAGAGACAAACGCCCCTTAGAGTGCTCCCCCACCCCCCTAGAGTGCCCCCCTCCCCCCTCCCCCCCTCCCCCCCACCACCCGCCCCATGCATCCTAAAAGCGCCCCCCTCCCCATGCATCTTAAAGGGGCCCCCCTCCCCCCCTCCCCTCCCCTCCCCCCCCCCCTTATACACTCTAAAGAACGCTTCTACCTAGTTCAATAAGTCACTTCCAGTCGCTCGTAAAACAATAAAAAATGAAAAAAAAATGAAAAAAAAACTTATATCGTAGTGTTTTTTATTAGTTTACCGAAAAAAAATAAGAGACTCGCCTCCTCCTCCAAAAAAAAAAGATATCACATTTTAAAGCCCGTGACCCCTTAAAGACGCTCATCTCTTCATTAAGTCGCGTGACGTCACTTCTTCTTCTTCTTCTTCTTCTTCTTCTTCTTCTTCTTCTTCTTCTTCCGGTCACGTGATCAATCAGGTCACTTCCGGTCACGTGATCCTCAATGAGGTCACTTCCGGTTGGCCATTAGGTCATGTGACGTCACTTCCGGTCCCCTAAGTAGGTCAGTAGGTTACCCAGAATGCACCATCCCCTAAGTAGGTCACTTCCGGTCACCCAATGGAGGCCTCTGATTGGCTTCAGGGTTACCCAGAATGCACCGCTAATCCCCTAAGTAGGTCACTTCCGGTCACGTGACCAAATGGAGGCCTCTGATTGGCTAACTAGGTCACGTGACGTCACCACTAATCCCCTAAGTAGGTCACTTCCGGTCACGTGACCAAATGGAGGCCTCTGATTGGCTGCATGTCGATTGAGTAATAAACAGTACTTAACTATAGTCCCGTTCCGATACATACTATACTACTTACAGAGCATATTAGAAGGCACTAGTCCTATTACACATATAGTGGAGACACCTAAAGGATGAAAAGAATGAAAGCATTCAATTCAAGCGGACGACATAGGCATGTTTCCCACCACTTGACATGGTTGTATCGATTATAGTTTCCTATTCCTGCCATCTATTCCCCGTTACTACGGAAATTGTTTCTGAAAGATGGGAAGTGATTACAAAGGCTGAGCTTTATTGATTACTATTAAGGATAGGGGGTTGTTGGACAGAATGTATGTATTGATAGTCTAGTGTAGTGTATGGGGTGCTCTACATGTAAGATTTTAATTTACTGAATGAGCGAGCTGAATGTTGCTTCATAGAATACTAGTGTGAGACTGACAAAGAATAGTCACGGCAGACTCGTAGACAAAGAGGATGTTCTACATACCCAGTTTTGAGTCAGGATTAATGCCCTATCCCTCTCACACATTCACCAATTCCAAATGAAATGGTTTCTAGCCTAAATTTGTTTTCTGTTTTTTGACCAAACTATTGATTCTTACTAAAAAAGACTCCTGTTGGAGGACAAAATAATGACAGTGCCACTTCCCCACTCACACCCTCATCTGTTTAGTTAAGTAGACCTTTTATGTCTTTGACACATTTGAGGTAATGCATGTACACAAACAAGAATCGCCTACCCAGCCGGTGTGTAAGAACAGGCATTTTGCTACTTCCAAACTCACACCCTCATCTGTTTGAAACGGAGTTTTTGAAACAGTTCAGGTTATGCATGCATTAACACAAACTGCAAATGCAAGGTGGTAAGGTTGTTGACTGATTCTGTTAAAATAGCTGGCAACACGGAGCAGCTTACTAGGGACCTCATTGTTATTTTCTCACTACAATTTCTACATAAAGTGTTGCATAACGGATGAATTGAATCATGAATTCAGTCAGACTCTGATTGTGCAGCGGCTCTATGTGAACGTTGTTGTACACCTCTCCATCAAACATGATAAACACTATACATATTGATATCTGATGAATCTGGTTTCTTCATATTGGCGGCCATAGAAGTTCTGTCAATAGAATAAATGGCATGAGCAGAACTGGATGTTACAGTACACAGTAGTTGCGGCGACAAGTCCACATCAGTTAGAGACCTATACAGTATACACATGTTTGCCCCTGTCTACATGAAAGTCAAACACTGAAAGTCGGGTCTAGAGTATTGGGATGAACAAAGTGTGGTCACACCATCAGATCTAAGCACCACCTCTAACTTAGACTAAATAGTTGGATGTGCAACCTAAATGACTAAAGATTACTAGAGTAAATATCCAAATGCTGGGATGGACACTCATGATTGTGCTGGCTATTTTGTTTGCATTACTGGTGTATTGGGCTCTACTTCATTAAGATTGGAACCCATGTGTAAGTAATGGTGACTCCTGGGACCAATAAGAGTAAGGTAAATTATATTGAAATGCCATCAATGCACTGGGCGTGCGGTGGTCCAGTGTTTGAGTTTGATTTGGACAAAATGTCTGGCACCAAAGGGTACCACTTATTTAAGGCCAAATACAAAAAAAGTTTTGTTTCAGGTAGCATGGGATGAAAGTCTAAGGTCGGCAGGTCAGATACTTTTTGAAACTTTTTTTTTCTACATGAAAGTAAAGCCAGCCCCTCCCCATACTCTTAAATTGACCGAAATTCTGTAAAACTATTTGCAAAATTGTATAAATCACATGTAACCTTACACTTTTTTTATTTCACATTACATACCAAAAACATGAAAAGAGTAGCCAGCTAAACCTAAAGTCCATAAAAAAAGTGTAGAAATATCAAGACTTCTTCAAAACTGTATAAGAAAAGTGGGGTGGAGTCCTGTTTTGATAGGGTTGGGTGGGTGACCTGAAACAAACCTTTTTTTTGGCCTAATGTACTATATATGATAAGGGCAAGGACTAAGAGATAGAAACCTGCAGGAGTTTCTGTATATTTGATCTGAGGAGAGGGCTAAGACAAAGCTAGCATCCTGGTTTAGGTTTGCATGTATCAATATAATATAATATTTTCCACGTTCACAGAAACTATTTATATCGCACAGTTAGGAATTCCTTACTATACACGTGCAGAGGAAATGTTCATATATATAATGTGACTGGGTGAGCTGAGTCTTTTAGTAAAAAATGTTGTTTTATGACTAATTTGCCCTAAATACCGACAATCGCTTGCAAAAGGTCCCAAAATAGGTAACAGTCTGGTGACATCATTTTTGTGAATGTTCTCATGTGTGAGGCACGGCAGGATAGGAAGTAACAGGTACAATACAGGATAGAGACATGCTGACAATGCAAAGGGAGCCAATACATGCCTGCTTGCATGCAAAAGAGAAGCTGAAAACTCAGAATAGAGTTCCCTAGAAGAGGAGCCTTACTGCACGTTGATACATGTTACAATAATATTGTGCTGTGAGGAGTGAGTACATCTATATCCCACACTCATTTACACCTTTCATATAAACTCCCACATATTGTAAAGAAATCCATTTATCCTAAGACAAAGCCATTACTGGGAATGCCTCCTACACATGGTTTGGATTACACATGGATTATTGAAGTGCACAGGATGCCCACAAGATGCCTAAATAAAGGCAACACTAACTCACTTAGATTAACACTAGACAGTGTTCATATAAGCTGCATGGCCTTGGGAGATGAGAATGCCTGCAATATCTCCCAGTAATTGCATCTTCTAAATAAGAGATCCCCATTGGAGGATTACATCTCAAGGAAAATCCTGATAGCTAATTGATATGGGAAATATCTGTGACAATCTGTTAGGCTACTCCAGTAACAGAGAAACAGAGACAGACAGAGAGACAGAGAGGGAAAGGAATAGAGGAAGTGAGAGAGGAAGTGAGAGGGAGTGAGTGTTTTGGGATGAATGATATGTAAAACAAATAGAGGCAGTGAAAGAGAGAGAAGGATGAGCAGGAGAGGAACATGGACGAAAATAATCCAGGATTGATAGAATATCAGAGGATAGATGTGACTGAGAGAGCTGAGCATGACGTTATAAACGCTCAGGGTACATATTAGAAGGCAAAAAGGGGAGATTAGGCACCTTTAGCTTTAGAAAGGATGATGAGATCGAAATGCATTCAATTCAAACAGAGAACAAAAGAATGTTTCCCACCACTTGAAGGGGTTGTATTAATTGTGGTTTGCTATTCCTGCCTTCTACTCCCTGTTACTATAGAAATTGTTTCTGAAGGACGGGAAATGATTACAAAGGCTCAGATTTATTGATTACCATTAAGGCTAGGGTGTGTGGTGGAGTGAAACATTTATTAATAGTCTAGTATCATGTATTGGGGGCTCTACATATATAATATTTGTTTTATTTTACATGCCATAGACTATCAATGTGAAGAGAAGAGTAAGAATTTCAGAATAGGTAACTACCTATTGTTCAACATTACCAGTCTGGAACACAACTATTTGAGCTGGAAAGCAATATGAAAGAATAAATAACTGATCACAGAAAGAACAGGAACTTAAGCAAGATATCAGAATATTAGAATTTACTGGATAAAAACATAGGGTGGCTTTTATCAATGTCTTGGCTCCCCTAGATATCTACAAAGGCAACTGAATCTCCCTGTCTGTCCATCCAAGTTGATTAGCTAAAGACATCAGGAAATCTAGATTAGATAAGGATACTACAAACCATAGCGAACACAACACAAAGACTCAAAAGAAAAATACACTAAAGAGAAGAAAATATGGAAAGCATTAGAATTCACACAAGAATCACACAATCAAGAGGAAAGAGCTCAAACAAGAATAAAAGGGGGAAAAAATTAAGAAGGGGATGATCGTCTATGATAAAATTATAGCTTTAGGAATAACAATATAGAAAGCCTCAAAGCGGTATTTCGAGGCTCTCAATTTTTCCTTACTGATAACCAAATTGTATAAATCACAGATAGAACAGATTTAGGGCAAATAGAGATCATAAAGGGATTTCACTACTGAATTGGCTTTCCATAGTCCTACGCAAAAAGCAAACACTTTCCTACCAATAGAGACTGACAACTGCCCCCATCACAGGATGATTAGATCAGATCATAGCAAACTCCCGCCATAACAGAAGGCACCATTCGATTTAAAAGCAGTTTTAGATGAAAAATTGCTATTGGCAATGCCAGTAAAATTTTAATGAGACTTTAAAATGCCATTTCTATTGTCTGACTGTTTAAACTCGGTATCTTCATCAATAGATAGCCTAAAATCTAATGTTAAAAATCTCGATATGACTGTTGCTAAATCTGCAGTGCACGCATGAGGCCTTTTCTTCACACAATAACAACCACTGTAATAACTGTTTTTCAAGGACATCGTTGTGATGGGACTAGCACTGCTTATGGAATGTATTTATTTTCACCATACAATACAATATTCACAGCGGACATCGAACAGAATGGTGATAATTCTAATTGCAGACTCTCAGCTATCAGCTTAATAAGCTTCGAATTTTATACACAATACGTGATAACTTCTAGTTATAAATATGGTGTTATTTTGTAATTCAAATCTGTTGCAGTGCCTTAGAGCCTTCGTCATTCTTTCTTCATAGCTGATCTTTTTTTTTTCATTTTGAACATCATGTACATACATTCAGGGAATCATTGTATGTAAGGATGACCATTCAAACTAAAATGATGTCCCACACCCCCAGAGTGGAGACTTGGTACATGCTCAATCCATCTCACACAATCACCAATTCCAAATGAAATATTTATTAGCTTGAATTAATTCTCAGGTTTTATTTTACCAAACTATTGATTCTTGCATAAGAAACTCCAGATGGGGGACAAACTAAAGGCAGTGCCACATCCCAACTCACACCCTCATCTGTTTAGTTAAGTAGACTATTTATACCTTGACACATTTGAGGTAATGCAAGTTACACAAACCGGAATTGCAAATCCCAGGCAAGAGACAATAACAACTCATAACGGTAAGATTGATGTAGCTGAAATGGGAAAACAAAGCTAAGAAAATTAATATTTGATATAAGTCTAAATTAAAAGACATGCCTTACATTGCTCAAGAGAGGGAGGGCTGTGTAGCAATTTTCGACTAAGAGAAAAAGAGAGTGATAATATTTAGGGAAATAAGAGATATCTGTGCATATGATAAACAGAGGCAAATTGAAATAGGCGTTATCAAAATCATGAAGCTTAATACTCAAAAACACATACGAATAGAGGACGATGCAAAGGTGGGAAATGGATTCACTATTGAACGTAGAGAAACATCAAAGGGAAGGATCATTGATAGGGAAGGATGCCTCCGGTCTGTGATATCTTGTATGATTCTATAGCCATAGGGCCAGTGCTAATCTTCAGATGCAACAGTGCATGGCAGCATCCCATGTCTCAACAAAGGCCCAATCCAATGGTGTACTAAGTGAGATAGATAAGAAGAGAGAGGAGAGACAGAGACAGAGAGGCAGAGGAAAACAGAGAGAGAGAAAGTCATTGAGAGAAAGGAGAAACAGATACAAACAGAGAAGATTAGACAGAATCCAGTCCCCTAATCTGCCGTCACTTCCAAGGTGGACAAGACACTATGAGGGATGAGACTGATCCTTATCCTCTATTGCTCTCCTATATATATGCCCTTTCTGTTCTTTCTTTGCTGCTTTCTCTCCGCATTAGTGTCTCTGGAGCAAAGTTTCAGCCCATTTTGTTCTGAAATCAGTCGTTTTATGTGCCAAAGTTGAGCATTTGGCCTGTTCTACTTCTTGAATTCAAGCAATTTCAGCATTATTTTAAGGCAGGAAGGGTAGTCCCTATCTCAGATATCTTCCAAAAATCATGTTAGCAAAATATACACTGCATGTGTAAACAGTATAGACATGTGTGCCCCATCCAACATCCAGTCTCCCTCAATGAAAGTCAAATATTGGAGTATTGGGAGGAACACTGTGTGGGCAACCAATCAGATTTGAGTACCACTTGCACCATACACCACATTATTGGACGCACCACCTGAACAACTACAGACTACTACAGTCAACATCCAAACTCTGGGATGGACTCTATTCTATTTGTTCCGGCCATTTGGTCTGCATTACATCAGCCAAGTGTCCGACATCAGGTGAAATTGAGACATTTAATTTCCTAACTTTGATAAGGAATATAATAGATAATGCACAAATTAGTGGCTGGCTATAATGTTTGAATACCCCTCTCTCAATATGTATTCTATTATAGCTTTGTGTGGAATATTAAAAGAGGGGTAGCTCTTAGAAAACAGGTCATAATTGCACTGCCAACGAGTGTCCGAAAGTGGTGAATCTACCCTATTGGTGTCCGCATCATTGGATAAATGGCACTCAGCCACGTGTGCTAGTAATGTTAACTCAGAAGACCAAGGGGCAAGGTTGGTTGCTTTAACAACAAGATGGAAGTAAAGCATATTGCTATGCCACCAGAGTAGTTTAAAGGGGGAAGAAGTAGTGTACTCTGTATAATACAATGTATAAGGGAACAATACGACTGCCCACTACAGATTACCAGGCACAGCCCTGTAAGGGAGTGGTCAATTTTAACAGCAGGGGGTCTGTGGCTGACCCCTTTGAGTTGTAATAACGCACAGACTTTTTCTCTAAAATGGTTTGCTAAAAATTACAACTACCTGCTACCAATACAAAGGACATATACCAGAGTAAGACAGATGAGGTTGTTTAGGAGAAGGTCTCAGGAGAATCCGGCAGAAGCAGTCAGAGTTATTAGAGGTAACCAGGGACAAGGAGCCAGCCGGAAACCATCAGGAACTGCTGCATAACTGATCTGAGGAAAGGGCAAAGGAAAAGTCTCCCTTTGGAGTCTTATAAACTGAAAATATGTAGCTATGACATTCACTGAGGATTCCAAATGAATTATTTGGTATGCATTTTAATGGCCTCTTTATGTACCCCTTGATAACTTGATGAGAGGGCAGATTATTGATGTCAGCCACTCAAATGTTTGAGTGACTCTGACCTTTCACGTTTCCTAGGAGAAACCAGGAAGACAACAGACAGATAGTTGGAGGACATTTTTGTATTCTGCTTCTTATTACAAACTGTCATACTAAACTTCAAAACAGAAGCAACATAAGTCATGAGACAGCCCGATGTATCATCCCAAGGTTGTAATAACAGGAAGGCTTAAGTAGAGGGTAGAGCTGGGCTTGAGTAGATTTAGGGAGAGTCAGACCTGCTGATCTACAGTCAGTCCATACCTACCACCCAGAAACATGTCTGGGAGTAAACCCCCCCCCCCTATTTCCTTCTGACAAGCAGCAATATCAGTGAAGGATGGACAGGGCAGAGCCGGGCCTGGTACTTTGTGGCAGTGTCATAAGCATTGACATTAAATCCTTCTAACAGGCGCCCCAGTCCCACAGGCAGAGCGATTTGATCAATATAGGCAGCCAGCCAAGGATCTAGCGTGGGGTTTGAAAGGCCGGTTAGTTTATATCTGAGGGCAAATGTAAACCCCCTATAATAGCGCTGTGCTTTGCAGATTTAGAGAGCTTTTGGCTGGATCTAAAGCAAGGGCTTCAGAGGCTTTGCCTCTAGCTGAACATAATAGACAGGGCAGGAGGCAATCAGTCAGAAGTTTGAAATGATAAAGGGGGGACAGAGCATGATGAGAATTGGTAAGCTACACTAGATTTGGTGTTTGTGGTAGGTTTTGGATAAAACACGGTCAATAATTGGTAGTTTCTAAGAAAGGGAGTGGAAAAGAAGGGATAAAGACAGAATCATTGGGTGCTTTGCTTGGAAATATAAGCACACAGGACTAAGATATGTCGATATGTCTGCATGTTGAGGAATCCTTTTTGGTGATTCTGAGCATGAGGTGTTATTTGGGTAAGGCCCCAATAAAAGAAACATCAATGTTCATAGAAGGTTGTGCTAGAATAATATCTTTCTCCATATGTCATGGCCTGATAGGAAACTCATAGCATTGGCGAGACGTACCATTCATTTCAGTTATACTCTTTGGCAGTGTGACACACAGTTTTTTCCTTTTATTACATAGACCTGTATAGTATATCTGACACTCAAACAGAATTGTATATGATACCACTGACCACAATCAAATATATCCAATTCAATATGCAAGCGGATCTTTGATGTCACTGACAACACATGATATTATGGAAATAGAACCCAGAGGATCCCGACTGATCACACTTTCTATAACTCATTGAAGTTCATTCAATCTATTCTGACAATAGGTATCAGGTAATCTGAAATCAAATACATGAATACGATAGTGATAATAAGTTGGAGCCAATAAGCTGAGAGTTGGTCTGTTATACAATCAAATACTGCTAGCATAGACTCAGCTTTGTCTGCAATTCAGAGCAGGCAGGTGCACTTCTTGTATTACTTTCAAATTTAGAATCACTTCAAGTGGCAATAAAGTCAATTTAGGGAACTAATGAATGCAAAAGGGAAGCTGGTGGATATGGTGAATGAGGTGGCCATCTACATTAGGTAGCAGTAATGTAGAGGTAGAAAGCAGATACCAGAGTAAGACAGAGGAGGTTGTTTAGGAGAAGGTCTAAGTGGAATTCAGCAGAAGCAGTCTGAGTAATTAGTGCTAACCAAGGACAAGGCACCAGCTGGGACCTGGCAGGATGTGCCGCATATCTGATCTAGAGAACCGCCAAAGGGTGAGACAGTATAGACACAAACACATTAGTAATGTTGATAGGATCAAGTGTTTCCATGGATTGGGCAAATTGTATGATGCATGCCAGACAGTAATAATAACCAGAGATAATCTAGACATTAAAATGATGGCAAACTCTCAATGCCTCTTCAATCATATGCTGGGTCTGTCCATGGTGAGAAAAAATGGTTATAAATGTTGGGACAGAAAGCATCTATTTCTATTAGTGAATGTGCCACAGCATCCTTCCTCTGTATCTGACATGACAGGCCCCAACCGGCTCAGAGACTAATCTCCTTACGGTGAAGCCCAACTTTAAATAAATCCCTACGCAGTCCCTAATGCCATAAAAAATATCATTACTTGCCTCTATAAGTGCCATTTGTGCCCTGTCTAGCAAAGTCCCCAGTGATCTGCAAAGTTTCAATAGAATTTCATTCATATTATGTGATTGAGTACCTGCACCTACAGTCTGCTTAATCAAGTTTAGCTACATAGACCTGTACATGACTATTCAGGAATGGAAATGAAGCAGACGTATTAATTATATGTAATCCATTTGACACTTCATATTAAACATTTTTTATATTTTCTATATTCTAATCTAATGATATTTTATGCTTTATAATTCAAAATAGCCAGCACTAGAGAATGAAATCTCCACTTGGTTTTCCAAACTCCACTTACACATTAGGAAATGTGAACAGATGGGAATTGGCACGACAGAGTGGGAGATATGAGAGAATAGTGACACATTCCTTCCCTCCGGCCTTCGAACAAGCACCAATTTCAAGAAAACGCGGTGACTGATGGAACAGGACAGGACCAGGCCTGTTAGTTAGGGACAGTGTCATAGGCAGTGACACTAACCCCTTCTAACAGACGATCCAGTCCTACAGGCAGAACGATCCAATCAACAAAGGCAGTCACCCCAGCAAAGGGGGCCAATATAGGATATTTTGTATAAGGGGTGGATCTTTGGTGTTTATGTAAAGCTTTTAAGCTTATGGTTACCAGAACTTCATATATGCTGAGGTTTGTATATATAAAGGTTATTCTACAAATGATGAGAGAGCTTTGGGGAGAGAAGGAGACACATGAAAATATATTTAAAGTCACACAACAGTTAAGAAAAGGATATGAAGAGAAAAGTGGAGTAGAGGACAAGGGAATAGATGATTTAAATACAATGTAGTGTTTCGAATGCTGGTGTGACAAAAAATATATTGAGCAAGCCCTCAATCATCAATGAGGTGCTGTGAGAAAAAGCACAGTAAGTAAAGACTAAAGGGAATAATAAGGGAATTAAGAATGGTGACAGAGAGAGAATGTAGCAAGTGCAGGAGTGATAAAATATGAAATTTGAAAAGAGCGCAAAACCTATTAGCAGTAGTATGAAGCTTCATATATGCAGGTCTGACAGAAAAATAAGCTCACTGATAAATCAAGAACAGGAAATGCATGCAATACTGAATGCCACATGCAACATGGAGGCCTTGGAAAATAAAAGGAAAGCGCATCAATAGAGGAGATGTCAGAGGCCTCACAGAATTTTCAGTGACAGCACTGTTCAATTCCAGGGCTGACACAGCAGTAAAATGGGGCTTCATTCCCGGTCTCTTTCTATCAAAGCCAAATGTGATGCATAGATGTATGAATGGTGGAGTGTTGGATGGCAAAGGTTACATGAATAATTATAGCAGAACAGTGATAAAAGCTGCCAAACGTCAATCGTGTTTGCTATGTGCCTACATTCTCTTGCTCTCCTTGTCCCTCTCTTGCTGCCTCTCCTCCTCTACCTTTACCAAGCCTTTCCACCTTACACAACAATGAGGAATCTAACAATACACTACAAGTCTGAAGTCTGAAACAATAACTACACACCACATCCTCCCTCTCCCACATGTATGAAGCGTAGGGCTTAGGTGTATCAGGAGAGCAGTGTGCAGTCAGCCATTCACAGTTGAGTACCACTTCTTCCATACACCATTTAATTGGATGTACCTCCTGAATGACTACAGTAAATATTCAAACTGTAGGTTGGCTTTTTTCATTGTTGTGGTTATTTTATATTGTATACATCTGGGATATTGATATTGCCATACTTAGATGTTTGAACCATGCATACCTGATTGATATAAACTTGCTCTCTGCTAAATGATTACTTTACCCAACATCCAGAGGTTTTCAGTGCATATACAGGCAGTCAGCAAACCATCTTCTGCTTCATATCCTATGAGGATGAATCACTATAGCCTGATGAAGGAATAGGCTTAGGAGAATATGAGCTTCTTTTTGATACCCATCATACATGCCAAGACAGCCTTCTATAGATTCAGATCAGTTACCATAGATACAGAGAGCAGATACTAAAGTTAGATGGAGGAGGTTGTTCACGAGAAGGTCTTGGAGAATCTAGCAGAAGCAGTCAGAGTAATTAGTGGTGACCAGGGACAAGGAGCCAGGCTGGACCAAACACAGATGGCTGCATATCTGATCTGAGGAATAGATTCAGGGGAGAGGGGGGGATGAGCTGTCATCCGAGGCATATATATATATATATATATATATATATATATATATATATATATATATATATATATTAGCATCAATACCATATGGACAGAAGGAAATCTGCAGGAGACGTAGTATCAGTTCAAGTTTTAACATCATTTCTAGATGTCCCTAATTGTCCTAAGTAGGATTGACTCCTTCTAGGATTGACTTCTTTATTATTAAACAACTATGGGAAAATCGGGATCCTACCCAACGATGCAATGCGTCTGCTCACTCCCCGTCACACTCTCTAACTTCTACACTAGGAAAGAACCGACCTAACATCTGCTTGGAGAATGATTTTTCACGACAATCACCATACTGTTTGCGGTATGCTAAGGCATTCCCACAGTGCAATGTACTAGGTCAGACAAACGCTACCAATTTTCCCGCGCCTCGATCGCCGGCAGCGGAGCTGCTGGTACATAAGTAAAAACCATTTTAAGCCTGAGTCTGTACACTGTAAAAAGTTGGTTGGCAATTTTGGTGTACAGTAGATTCTAATATAGGTGTATAGTTCATTGTAGATAAACAGTAGAATAGACTGTACATCTACAGTAGATTCTATTGTAAATCCATTCTACAGGGGATTCTACTATAGATCTACAGTAGATTCTACTGTGTACCTACACTGACTATGTACAGTGTAGCCCAGCATTCACAATCTGTACATTATAGGGCAGACCATGGACAGCATTGTGACTGAAACCTTCAACATAGAGCTCTACTTTTGAAGAATACCTGCAGTGTCCCTAATGTCATAAGAGACCATTACTCACCTCCATAAACATCATTTGCGCTCCGTCTAACAAAGCCCTAGAGTGCTAGTTTCACCCATAAACACCAGTATGGAAGTGGCTGGGGTAAAAGCCTGCCTGAGTCCTCATAGAAGCCTACTAAATGATGTATTGGTTTTGTTCAAAAGTGGGTGCTAGAATGTCATGTGTCTGGTGTCAACTCACTAATTCAATGTGGTTTTGTGAAACTCCGATGACACCACTAGGGCTGATAGCTGTGTGAATGATCAAAAGTGTTTGAACAACATATTTTAGCATTTAAAATATTTGGATTCCAGCAATACATAGTTCTTTCAGAAATCTCTTTAGAAGTTAAAATCACAAAAGTATTTTGATGTATGCATCCCTACACAATCATTTATCATAAGTAAAAAAGGGATAAAAAATGCTGAGGACACAAAGGTATTCAATACATGCCTGCTTGCATGTGAAGGACTAGCTTCAAACCTCAGAATAGCATGACTATCACATCCGTAGAGCAGACACCAAGTACATTGTTAAACCTGCTGTATAACTTCATGTACCAATAGTGGTGTGCTGTGAGGAGTGAGCACCCTACATCCCACCCTCATATACATCTCATATATAATCTTTTAGATTTTGGTAGAATAATCGTTTTTTCCACTTATTAGTTTTTCCACTAATTAGCTTCACAAATTAGTTTCAATTTACGCTACAAGTTCATTAACTCATGCATCTCACTTTAACACAATGCTGCAACAATGTGTCCCAGAGTGTATACCAAATACCAATACGGCTCTGTCGCCCATGCTGACAAGGGAATCATGGTTAGCTGTCACCTGTCAATAGCAGGGTGTCTGTGACAATCTATGAGGTTACTCCAGTCAATTGGTGCACTTCAAGGAAAGAGAAAGACAGACAGACCGCCAGACAGACAGAGGAAATAAGAGACAATGTGAGACAAAGTGAGGGCATGATGGTGAGGGATATGAGAGAAACAGAGGGAGAGAAAGGAAGAGAAAGATAAGCACGAGAGATACAGATAAGCTAAATATTCCAGAACTGCTAGAATGTCAGATGAGAGATTTGCTCAAGAGCATGGGGTGGCTGAATGCAGGATTGGTTAGTCACGGTATAAGAGCTCAGGGTACAGAGCATATTAGAAGTCAATAGGAGTCAAAGGCATGTTTCCCAGGACTTGACATGGTTGTATTGATTACAGTTTTCTATTCCTGCCTTCTACTCCCTGTTACTATGGAAATTGTTTCTGAAAGATGGGAAGTGATTACAAAGGCTTCAGGTTTATGGATTACCATTACGGCTAGGATGTGGTTGGACTAAGCATATATATTAATTGTGGCTGGTGTTATGTATGGGGTGCTGTATGTGAAAAATATCTTATTTATGCCACTTACTAAGCTAGATGAAAGCAGCTTTGTAGAATATTAAAAATGAAAAGACAGATCTAAGATGTCAGAATATCTCAGGGAGACTAGTGGGCAAGGAACAGGTAGGGTGACCCTTGATTGGCAGAAAAAGACACAGAACCAAGTGAAGTGATTTCTCTCTACAACTGCCCTGTGTACCATAAATGAGAACAGCTTGACCAAAGGTATTGAAATCGGTGTTGACCAGTACACCAGCTGTGTCTAGGGCATTCATCGGCCCAGGGTCCAGAGCAATGTGAATACAGGTAATTACTGACCCAGGGCCTTGAGATACAGATATTTCATAGGCTTGATAAGATGTACAATGCCATGATCTGAGCTGTAAAGTAAAATGAGAAGAAAGAAGAGCTGGTGCTAGATAGAACAGGAAGTCAAGCAAAAAAGAAGATTTAAATGTACTTAGAATCACAAAACCAATTTTACCACTGAAGAAGTTAAACTAAGAATACAACAGTCAATTAAATCTTCGGATAAAGAATTAGGAGAGGATGATCATCCAGAAGAGAATTATGGCCTGGAAAGCAGCTAAAGACAGAAGACAAGACACATGTGGCTTTCCATAAACTCAAGCAAGAAGCAAACACTTTCCTACCAATAGAGACAGACAACTGCTTTCATCCCATGATGATTAGATGATGTACTTTTTTTTCCTAGGGATAGGAAACTCCCCGTCTTATCAGAAGGCTCCATTAAAACAAAAGCTGTTTCTCCACTAATAGTTATCTTAGATTTTACAACTACTGATATCACGTTTGCCAATTATGCATTGCATGTAAAAGGCATTTCCTCTACATTTTGATGTGAGAAGGAAGGATGTATACGTGGGTCAGATCAAAAAATTATGCAGATCTGGGGGTACACATGGGCAAAACACAAAATTCAAAATTTCACTAAACAACTTTATTTTCTTGAAAGGGTAGCATCTTGGCTCCCTGAAACCACTGTGGAACTCTGTTTCGCCAAAGAATGCAGTTTCTATTCACTGTCCACCACATGCTACCAAAATCTTGAGGCGTCTGTGACATTAATGAAGAGTGCACTGCAACAATCTCTTTTAAAGTGACCCAGGAACTCCAAATTTTGTCTCCTATTTGGCTGATCATGTACCAGTATTACTGGGAAATTTCAAAGCTGTAGGTCGCAAATTATAAAAATTGTGGTACTTTCAATTATGTGGAAATAAGAAAAATCCAAAGCAGTTTGTAACACTTTACCAACTTTAGCCTAGTTTCCTCAAACTTGCTCGTTTTACCATCAAAATAGCAGTGTAATATCTTTAATATGTCTAGTTCCCAAAATATTAATCATTAGATAATGGTATTGGAGCATCTGGCCACACCAGTCATTGCAATGTGGTGTTGAATACTCTATTAACGTCACAGACGCCTCGAGACTCATAGCAATTCCCTAGAATCATAATAGAATCATCACAAGTGTTCAAAACATGTTTAAAAACTTACACACAAATACAAAACAGGTTACCGAACTATTTAATGCCAATATGCGATGACATATACCACTCTTAAATTATGCACTCAGTCTTTGAAGATTTACAAAGTTACATTTTCATCAGTGTTCACAACACAATCTGTGGGGCCATGTTAATAGAAATTCAACATCACAATGACATTTCTCCATCTCTAATCTGTAAGGCAAACCTTCCTACAGTCATTCAAAACAATAATAATGACTATACCAGACCTCAGAGGTAAATACCAGCTGTCTGTGTGAGACCTATGCAAGAATTCATTAACGTCACAGACGCCTCATGTAGATATCATACATCATTGAGCACTTGAAACATGAAGTTTCTACTATGGCCAAAACACCTTATTGGTACTTTAGCTATATGGTAGGGGCATGCTGTATCAAAATATTGGGAGGCTGGGTGCAGGAGTACTAGTCAATTCCTTCAATTATAGAATAATGAGGCGTCTATGACGGAAATGAAATGGCCTTAAAATGTAGATAAACTTTGAAAAATAAAAGGGTTTCTTATATTATTTGGGTTCAGATTATTAGATTAGATGCCCCTAAAGCATGTGGTAAACTTACAGCATTCAATTCAATTAAGTAGTCCATGTATAGTAGACATTCAATTTTTCTCTGAGGCGTCTGTGACAAAAACTCATAATGCATAAAATGACATGAAATTGCCAGAAAAAAGCACAGCCGGGTAAATGTAGCAGCCTAAAATGATGAACAGGGGTGTGCAGATGGTACATAAATCATAGAATATTATGCTTGGATGGCCTTTTGGTAGATGGTACTATAACTCCTGACGAAATTTCATAGATTTTTAAGAATTTGTTCTAAAAGTGCCAACAGTATAAGTATAATCACATTGGATCATAGAAAAAACTACACACAAGAGTAGAGGAACATCTATTCTACCCATTAAAGTCAGTATATACCACCAGGGACCCATATTTCACGGGCCAAGACCAATTTGCATATACACGCATTACTGTCACAGACGCCTCACTGGTATACAAATACAGCATCTACAAGGTACATAGGGTATTTATCAATGAAAAAGCAGTTGACAATCCATCAACATATCGATATAAGGGTAATAGATACAAAAAGATTTGAATGAAAACATGAATATATGCTCGAGAGGGTATAAGGTGTTAAGTGTCTGTGACTGTTTTCCAGAATTTGTTCTGGAAGTGCCCGAAATATAACCTTAATCACATGGGATCGTAACAAAACTACACAGAGGGGATGGGGAACATCTATTTAATTCATTTCAGTTGATATATACCACCAGTTACCCATATTTCATGGGCAAGGACCAATTTTCCTTGTCCTTTCATTACTGTCACAGACGCCTCAGTTACTGTCACAGACGCCTCACCCGTACACAAATACAGCAAACGCAATACATATGGGGTACTTATCAATGCAAATGCTGTTGATGATCTATCAACAACACCCAATAGGTATTATAGGGTGCAAGAATTTAAAATAAAAGCATAAATATAAGCTGGAGAGGGTAACATGTGTTGAGGCGTCTGTGACAGTAACTCGAGTTCCAATACACTATATTGCACATAAGGTAGAGAAAATGTGGGCATGACTCAAATTTTTTTCGCCATGACCACACCAATTGGGAGGCTCTAGATTGGTGGTAGTAAGGATATTTAGTGAATACTATTAATAAAGATATAGGCCCTTTTATTACTGTCACAGACGCCTCGGAAACATGTAGTTGCTACAGTTGAAGGTCACTGTTGAAAAATTTGCGCGGGATATGAAAGTGTAACACACCGATTTGTTCACATAACACATATAGCTACTAGGAAATGCTGTTTAGTGATAGTTTTTGATGTCTCAGTTAACATGAGGGCCTTGTAAAACATGGATAATTAGGTAAAAATCATGGATTTTGGCCATTTTTCAACTTTGAAGGCTCATAAATCAGCGAAAAATCATCTTAAATGCAAAATTTTAATTTTTCCCAAAAGCCTAGAGTCTGCCCTCTTATGAAAAACCAACAAAGACCATACTAGTGTATGTATTTTTATTCTGTGGCTGTTGCAAAGCAGAAAAAACCCAAAAACCCAGATCAGCATCTTTTTTCGATTTGACCATGTGCTCATAAACAGCATCCACTGTAATATGTGCTAAGCTGGATGTTATTGTACATGTTCATGGGCCCAGGTGGCAGAACGGCCAGCCGAACCTGGTGAAAAACAAAAAAAATAAAACCTTATTAAAAAAAAGTGTGGTACTGTGGGAATGCATTCATGTCCTCTGTCAGTCGGCTGTAATTACTGCATCAATGAACATGTTAACATTCTCAGCTGACACTGATATTAAATTAACCTTAATAATTCACTATACAGATCTACAGGGGGATGTATTGGAAAGCTATTTATAGACAACATGAAGTTATAATGGAGGTGCAGATGATAATGGCAATTGCAAAATCCTAGAATACAAATCGAATTTGAATTTACAAAGTTCAGCATTCACTGATTATCTGCACATATTGCCAGTTGTTAATAATGCGATTAGTATGAATCAACATCTTTACGGTAAGATAATTGTCCTATGAGATAAACCCCAATAAGTATACAGGATTTGTTTAAGTTGTGTATTTCCCCGACAGATTGACATTGAAAGGCACCGTATTTCGTTGAAACCCTTTATAAGGGTTGAAACGAAATACGGGGCCTTGAAATGTCAATCTGGAGGGGAAATACACAACTTAAACTGATCCTGTATTTATTTTTAAATGCAGATGTCAAGTATTAAAGGAGAAAAAGACATTTTATTAACCTGCATCGTCCCCCCTCACGTCCGAACGCCGCCATGACACCTTGCTCGGCTTCACTTCCGGTCTCTGCGCGTGCGTGATGTGGTTTGCAAAAATATAGTCCCCCCCCCCTTCATCGTCTAAATGGTCTTTATGTGTATAAATTAGGCCTGCTTTTCGATTTAGATATGTTAATTTGTTAAAAAGGAACACGATTTAACAATTAAACCAGTCAAAACAATAGAGAAATAAAAATCTCATACGAAGGATTTTCGGCCCTATCTAGGTCAAGTTTAAGTTCAAGACGAGTGAGCTAGACTCAGGCGATGATGATCGCAAACGATTTTGGCAGCACTGTTTGTCCGATCCATCAAGTTATGAAGCCTCAACCAAATTTTCTGGGGGGTATGGGCCTAATTTATCTATTGTACGTGTAAATATGGGATGTTTTGTAGTGCTTAGGCTTTGTTTCAAGCTAAAATATGGTATTTTAACCCCCAAACGGAGACAATGAAAAAAAAAAGATATCGTCTCAATCTGAATGTGGGTCAACGATCAGCTGATCGCAAGCCTTTTCTGGGGGGTTAAGGCCTAATTCAGCTATAGTACGTGTAAATATGGGATGTTTTGTGGAGCTTAGGCTTGGTTTCAAGCAAAAATATGGTATTTTAACCCCTAAACGGAGTCAATGAAAAAAAAAAGATATCGTCTTAAAACGAACGTCGTCCTAGATTCGTCCGGGATTCGAACCCGGGCCGCCGCGCTGCAAAGCCAGAACGCTAACCGCTAGACCATCTCGGCCACGTTAGCTGAAAGGCAGTCAGTTGGCCACCTTAACCCGCTGACCTTAGACAGTAGGGAGATTTTAACAGTGCCCTTTGACCTTTGACCTTTTGAGAATCCTTACGCTATACCGGAAGTAAAGTTTTGAGGAAATACGGAGGTTTGAGGAAATACGGGGGCTTGTTATTCAGCTTTTGCGAAATACGAGGATCAGTGCTTAGGCCTACCTGACTTGATATTTCGTCAAACCATTTAAAAATAAAGGTATGAGATTTACCATTCCCCCTTCGGGTAATGGAATTCTAACCTACCACACTTTACTTATCCATCAAAATGTGTCCATTAGATTTAGTGTGACTTTAAATTGATGTTTATCCGCATGAAAGTTTACATCAGACAGAACAGTGACAATTCACTACACACATTTTAATGTGTTCCTCTAATTTTGTTACTGTTGGAGCACTTGATACCTGAGCAAAGCCAATTGTGAAGTCATAGGGTCGTGTAAAAACACTGTAGAGGCCACTGTAAGTGGCAGTCAAGGGGGGCGCTTATTGAAATGAGGATATGAGGCTGATTTTCCACTCAAACTACTTTTTCAAGTGCACAGGGCGCTTATAAAGTTGAATACGGTAGGATTCATTTTGCACTGCATCTACGCTCTAAGAGCTACATTAACACATGATAGCTGATATGGAAATCTTGGGTAAAGCCCCAATGAATGATTTCCATTGTTCTTGGAAGGTTGCCCTAGAATAATATTTATCTGTTGTTAACTTAAAGTGTCGGGGCTGTATGGGAAACTCATTTGTTTATTCATTTAGGTTATACACATTGGCAGTACCGTAAATTCTCGCGTATAAGCCTAACTCGCGTATAAGCCGCACCCCGACTTTGGGCCGATCCTATAAGCCGCACTGGCGATTTGAGTATGGTAACTTTTAGTACTGTACCATAGTGGCTAAAACTCGCGTATAAGCCGCACCCCAACCCTGGGCCGATTCTATAAGCCGCACCAGCGATCTGACCCTCGTACTAGCCGCGGCTTCTACGCGAGAATTTACGGTATGAACACATGTTTTATTTTTACATAGAGCTGTATATTGTTAGTATATAACATTTATACAGAAATTATAAAGAAGAAGTACACAAATGAGAAGAAAATTTTTTTGAAAGCCTAAGCTTAGCAAAAGGAATCATTAGAATTCACACAAGAATCACAAAACCAAGAGAAGGAAGCTAAGCCAAGAATACAACAAGCAACTAAATAATTGTACATGGATTTGGAAAAGAATTATAGCCTAGAGAGCAGCTATTTTATTAGACTAGGCACATTAATTAGACTAGTAATGTGCAGAAGACAAGACACATGTGGCTCTCCATAAACTGAAGCAAGAAGCAAACACTTTCCTACCAATAGAAACAGACAACTGCTTTCATCCCATGATGATTAGATGATGTTTCTTTTTGCCCTAGGGATAGGAAGCTCCCAATCTTATCTGAAGGTTCCATTAGAACAAAAAGCTGTTTCAGAGGCAGGACTGTTATTGTAATGTAATGCCAGTAGTATTGTAATGAGACTTCAAAGAGAACAGGGTAAAATGGGTATTCTACGATTTATTTATATGCTGAAATTAGTTTCTCCATCAGAAGATATCTTAGATTTTACAACTTCTGATATCACTTTTGCCAATTATGGATTATGTGTACAAGGCATTTTCTTCACATTTTGATGTAAGGGAGTGGTCATTTCTTAAGAACAGGGGGGGGGGGTCGGTGGATTTTTGCGCGAGCAGGTCGAAATTTCTTTGGTACCCCCATGGGAGAGGACAAAAATGTTTTGGTCCCCCCCCTCAGGCAAGTTGAAAATGAGAGGGCTATAATTACTACATCAATGAACAGGTTAACATTCACGGCAGAGACTGACATTTAACAGAACTTTTATAATGAACTATATAGATCTACAGGGGGATGTATTGAGAAGGTATTTATACATATGAAATTATGATAGAGATAAAGATGATAATGTCAATTGCAAAATCCCAGAATACAGATCACATTTGAATGTACAATGTTCAGCGTTCACTGAATATCTGCACATATTGCCAATTGTTAATAATGCGATTAGTATGAATCAAAATGTTAACTGTAAGATAAATCCCAATAAAGGTATCACATTTCCCATTCAACATAGGGTCGTCAAAATGAATTCAGGGCCTATGCCTTTCACACTATCAGCATTTGATTCATGATAAACACATCAAATGCATTTACCTTTGTGTAAATAAATGTCACAGACTACTCATGATATGGAATAAATAGTACCCCTGGAATTCGAGCTAACCACACCTTCCATATTATTTAACCTGACATACATCCACATGCAAAGTAATATTTTGGAGGTAATACAATGAGACAACCTTCTGTGAATAGATCACACTTTTCTTCTTTAAGAAGCGGAAATAGATAGTCAATCAATGAGTTAAATGTAAAAAGAAAATTTTGAATGAAAGTATTTGATCAAATAGATTGTTGAAAACAATTGGCAGAGAGGAGATAACTGGGATAAATGGTGGATTAGGTTGCCATCTACATTAGGTAGCAATGATGTAGATGTAGAGAGCAGATATCAGAGTAAGACAGAGGATAATGTTTAGGAGACTCCACGGAATCCAGCAGAAGCTGTCAAAAGAATTAGTAGTAACCGATTACAAAAATGCAGCCAAAACCCAGCAGGAATTGCTGCATATCTGATCCACAGAACCACCAAAGGCTGAGACAGGAATCATAAGTATAGACACAAATGTGTTAAAAATGTTGGTAGGATCAAGTGTTTTGGATTGGGCGAATTCGATGATACTTGCCAGAAAGTAATAATAACCAGAGATAATCGGAGACTGGAAAATGATGGCAAACTCACAATGCCACTTCAATCACATGCTGGGCCTGTCCAATGTGAGAAAAAGTGGTATTAAATTTGGGGACAGAAAGCATCTATTTCTATCAGCAACCAAACTAAAGCATCTTTCCTCCGTATACGCCATGACAGGCCCCAACAGGCTCAGGCACTAAGGGAGTGGTCATTTTTTAACAACAGGGGGGGTTGGTGGATTTGGGGGGGGACCAACAAAATTTGGACCCCTTGAAGGGGGGGGACCAAAAAGATTTGGACCCCTCTTGAGGGGGGGACCAAAAAAATTACACCCCTTTTTAGCGAAAAAGCCCGCGCGTTACTATAGCTCAAAGGGGTCGGCCTCGCTCATTTTCAACCTGCCTAGGGGGGGACCGAAAAATTTGTGACACCTTCCGCGGGGGGGACCAAAAAAATTTCGACCCGCTCGCGCGAAAATCCACCGACCCCCCCCTGTTGTTAAAAAATGACCACTCCCTAATCTCCTCACTGTGATGGCCCACTTTAGATAAATCCCTACACAGGCCCTAATGTCATAAAAAATACCATTACTCAACTCTACAAGTGCCATTTGTGCCCTGTCTAGCAAAGTCCCCAGTGATCTATTTTACTCTATATAGATGATGTATTGCCCTCTTGGGAAAGCTTCAATAGAATTTCATTCACATTATGTGATTGAGTACCTGCACCTACAGTCTGCTTAATCAAGTTTAGCTAGCTAGACCTGTACATGACTATTCAGGAATGGAAATGAAGCAGACATATTAATTATATGTAATCCATTTGACACTTCATATTAAACATTTTTTATATTTTTCTATATTCTAATCTAATAATATTTTATGCTTTATAATTCAAAATAGCCAGCACTAGAGAATGAAATCTCCACTTGGTTTTTCCAAACTCAACTTACACATTAGGAAATGTGAACAGATGGGAATTGGCACGACAGAGTGGGAGATATGAGAGAATAGTGACACATTCCCTCCCTCATGCCCTCTGACAAGCAGCAATATCGAGAAAACACCATGACTGATGGAACAGGACAGGACCAGGCCTGTTAGTTAGGGACAGTGTCATAGGCAGTGACACTAACCCCTTCTAATGGATGACCCTGTCCCACATGCAGAGCGATCTGATCAATAAAAGCAGTCAGTCCAGCACAGGGGGCCAGTGTGGGATCTTATGTATGAGGGCTGGATCTTTGGTGTTTGAGAGCAATCACCCCTGCTGTGCATGCAGGATTCCACAAACCTTAAGTGCCAAACTGAATGGTAGAGCTTTTAAGTCTGATTATGAGGTATAGCGGTAGGGGTTATGGAAATTGGTACTTAAAGGGGCATTCTCACCATTCAGACTTACCACATAGCAGACAAGAACAGAACTAGAATTGTGCGTGGGAAACGCTCGGTGAGAATGCCATTTTAACATTGAGTTAATGGCCTGTTATGATTCCCAGAACCCCATAAATGTTGAGATTTGTGCAGGTTTATTTTACAAGAAAAGAGAAGGAGTTTGGGGTGAAAGACACAAAGTTATAGAAACATACAAAGAAACACAACAATTAACACAAATAAAGCAGGAGAAAAGGGGAGTAAAGTGCAGAGCAATAGAAAGTTTAACTACATTCTCATTTTTCGAATGATATTGTGACAACATAACCCACAGACAACCCTGATGGTGTTGTAAGAAAGAGCACAGTTAGTAGAGAATAAAGGGAATAAAGGATGGTGAGAGAGTGTGTAGTAATTGTAGTATAGATGGAAAATATAATTAAAAAATCAAGAGTAGAAAACCTATTTAGATAGCAGTTGTATGCAGCTTGATACATGGCTTTTGTGAGGAGCCTTCAGCTTAATACATCACATTTGAGAAGAGGAATAGGCAGGTCTAACAGAAATACAAGCTTGCTGCCAAATTAGGAACAGGAAATGTATTCAATATTGCATGCCACATGCAACATGGAGGCTTGGTAATGAACGGAAAAACGCATTAGTAGAGATGTGAAATGCCATACAGTACGTTTAGGAACCGGATGTATGATTCTATACAAATGTTAGCACTGCTCAACTTCAGAGCTGACACAGCAGGAACATGAGCCCCATTCTCAGTCTCTTTCTATCAAATTCAGATGTGATGTATAGGTGTGTGAATGTTGGGAAGTTATGGCTGGTTGACACCCAATAAAGGAACAGTATCTGCTCTCATATGTAACTAACACCAGTAACTAATTGATTGCACAAAGAGTAGTGGAAATATGTATTATTTCATTATCAAGATGACCTTAGACTCAAGATGGGGTATAAATTCTAGAACAGTAGAGTGTAGAAAGCTACCTTGCTACCTCATGTTCACAATGTTTGCTGCAAACCCGCCTTCTCTTTCTCTCACCTTCCCTGTCTTGCTGTACATGTCTCTCCTCCTCTACCTCTTCTCTGCCTCTCCAACTCATACAACAAAATGGATTCTAGAAATACACAGCAAATCTGTGCAGTGTAGAACTATTGCTACACACCACTTATTCCCCCTCACAGATATGAAGGGTACTGTTTTGGAGTATCGAGATAACGATGTGCAGTCAGTCATTCAGATCTAAGCACCACTTCTTCCATACACCATATGATTGGATGTGCCTCCTGAATGGCTACAGTAAATATTCAAACTCTACGATTGGCTTATTTCATTGTTGTGGTTATTTGGTTTTATCTTCATCTGGGATATTGATATTTGCATCCTTAGATGTTGGAACCATGCATTCATGATCATTATAAACTTGCTCTTTGCTAAACAATTACATCTATCATCACCCAGACGTTTTCAGAGCATGTTCAGGCGGTCAGCCTTTTCTGTTTCAGTATCCTATGTGGATAAATCACTGCCATATGAAGGAGCAGGCTTAAGCTCATATAAGCCTCTTTTAGACATGGATCATACATATCAAGAGAGCCTTATACAGTTTCAGAGAAGTTACCATAGATACAGAGAGCAGATACCGGAGTAAGACAAAGGAGAACATTTCGGTGAAGGTCTTGGGAGAATCCGCCAGAGTAATTAGTGGTAACCTTGGACAAGGAGCCGGCAGGACCAGACAGGAACTGCTGCATATTTGATCTGAGGAAAGGATAAAGTGGGAGTGGGGGAGGACTGTCATCCTAGGCATGTACATTAGCATCAATACTGTATCATGTGAAAATTTATCATTGACACAGGGAAACATGCAAGAGCGGCAGAGTAGTGTCAGCACAAGTTCTAAAACCATTTCTGGAAGATGTCCCGAATTACCATAACCAGGATTGACTCATTATATGATTGTTTTCTTCCTTATACAAAAGTAACAACCATTTTAAGCCTGAGTCTGTACACTGTAAAAAGTTGGTTGGCGATTTTGGTGTACAGTAGGTTCTACTGTAGGTGTACAGTTCATTGCAGTTCAACAATAGAATATACTGTAAATCTACAAGAAATTCTACTGTAAATTCGTTCTACAGTAGATTCTACTATAGATATTGTAGAGAAAACTTTATATGGAAGTAGCTGGGGTAAAAGCCTGTCTGAGTCCTCATAGAAGCCTAGTAAATGATGTATTGGTTTTGTTCAGAAATGGATGCTAGAATGTCATGTAATTTTGGGAAACACTTCAGTCACTAAATTGAATACTGCAGTATCTGTGAATATACCCGAGTAAAAATTGCCATGTACAACGCACCCCTTTTAAAAATATGATATGGAAAAATAGAGCATGATGCATCAACATAATAACACGGCACTTTTGCTAAAATTGACTCGGAGACATGGTCAAAATTGTGGGTCCCTATGTATAGTCATGTACCTGTCATTCAGTTAGTCTATTTAGGGTTATTATACTTACTTATGTATAAGACAGCAGTGTTACAAAACATGTAGATATGTGAGGAAGGTCAAAGATAGGGTGGGGAGATTAAGATAAACAAAAGTTGCAATACCACAGAAAGAGTATGGTCAGAGAGAATGGTTTAACCCTAGTGCGTAAAGCAATATGAGAGGACTGATACATGTAGCACGATAGGGTAGAAAGTAAAGGGTATAGATCTGCTGACAATGCAAAGTATTTTAACACATGCCATATTGCATGTTACATAGAAGCATAGAAGACAGAAAGGCAGTTGATATCACATGAATAGAAAAGAATCTCAGCACGATTGGTGGATCAAAATTCACCCACTGAGAGCAGGGCAGCCAAGCTTCAAGCCTGCTATCCTACAGTAAAGGTAGAGTACATACTGTAAATATAAACATATTTGGGCTGTACATATTTTCACAAATGTCACGGAAATAGGTGTGTGTCCACTATACGACAAGGAAAGTGGAATATTTCACCTGTTTGATGTCCAGTAATATGTATATATTTGGGAATATATTTCCTAGATATATTCCACTTTGACTGCAGGTAGACTGTGTCCACTAGGCGTTATAAATTGCTCCCCAGACTGCCCAGGGCATACATGGATGAGGCATTATGATAGAATAAAGAGCATATTGCCCTATTTCTTCACCAAAAATCAAACATGTTAGATATATAAATTCCCACTTTTGTCTTCCACTTTTGACACCCCCAGATTGCTATCCCACTTTTGTATTTTCTAGTTTTGTAGTCCACCTGTGTCCACAGGGAGACAACACATATATTTCATATTTCTATTCAAATATACGTTTTAACGGACGACAAACAGCTTTATATATGCTAGTGGACACAGGCCTATTGAAAGATCTGCAAAAATAGATCATTCTCTAATTCTCATCCAATTTCTAAGCGGAAATTACAGTGTCCTGTATTTCACTTCAAAAGAAACCTGTCATTAAAAGCAGTGCTTTTGAAAATCAGCTACCCAAACAGGTGTACAAAGGTAGAGGCATACAACAGGTTTCTTCATAAACATGCATTTAGGACCTTCTCCAGTATCAACAGCGGTCGAGGATATGAAATTCCCGGAAAAGAGGAACCCTTATACAAGCAGTGGGATTACATGTCTAAGAGCATACAGAGGGCTTCTGGATGGAGTGCACAGCCTTGGTTATTATCAACTGATATTCTGATGTTTAGATGCTCAGACTATGTAGCACACAATATGGCATGTTTTGGCTTACTTTGCAGTGTCAGCATCTTTACCCCTTACCTTCTATCCTAACATACTACATACCGTAAAACCTTGCAAGTAGCTAAGCTGGACCCCAGACTTCAATCATATGAGCCCTGTTTTGAAGTCATAAACCACACTGGCCATCTGACCTGCATACTATCCATATAGCCTCTACTTAAGGTTTTACTGTATTTTACAATATTATTGAGATGTGTAGACAGAACAGCAATCTTATATTTATGTCTGACACTTGATTATAGATAGATGTACTATAAAAAGCAGATCTGAATGTGGCAAACAAGCAATTAGCCTAGAATGAGAGACCACAACATATCACTCGAAGGATAACAGATATGGCGGAATTGAACTCAGTGACTGAAGCGTTCATGAAAAAACTATTTTGGAATTATATTAGTCAGTTGACACCAGACACATGACATTCTAGCACCCACTTCTGAACAAAACCGATACATCATTTAGTAGGCTTCTATGAGGACTCAGACAGGCTTTTACCCCAGCCACTTCCATACTGGTGTTTATGGGTGAAACTAGCTCTCTAGGGCTTTGTTAGACGGAGCGCAAATTATGTTTATGGAGGTGAGTAATGGTCTCTTATGACATTAGGGACACTTTGGGAATTTTTCTAAAGTAGAGCTTTACCATGAAAGTGTCAGTCTGGGGACTGCAGTCTGCGAGGCTTTTGTGACCTGTCAAGCTGTATATAGATTGTGACTTCTGTGGCAATAACTGAAATAAAACTCAGCACATTTTCTTGTCAACATCTAAGGCTTTAGCATATAACCTTTTGTAACTTTTCTCAGATCCTGTTATAGTTAGTATAGCCTGCAATACCCACGGGCACTACCGTAATGCTAGAAGAGGAGCCCTACATTTTCATACTAATGGATATATTTCAGATTCCCTATTGATCACCTTAACATCATCCTGAAAGTAGTCCTCTATATACATTCAAACGGTTAATGCTGCTAATATCTATTTAGAAAATCCTCCACAAATAGGCGTCAAACTTTGCTTTGAAACATTTACGTCGGCCGGTCTATATTGGGATAAAACTTATCATATTATGGGGTCTATAATAAATATCACAGAATATACTATTGATCTATTTTGATGAATATATGCTTGGGATACCAGTCTCATCCTATGCCCTTTCCTTAGATCAGTTATGCAGCAGTTCCTGTCTAGTCTCCCCTGGCTCCTTGTCCCTGGTTACCACTAATTACTCTGACTGCTTCTGCCAGATTCCCCTGAGACCTCCCTATGAACAACCTCCTCTGTCTAATTCTGGTATCTGCCCTGTGTACTGTGGGATCTAAGTCTCGCGATAAAATGATGTCGCAATTTTTTCACCGATTGTAACTAAACATATCTCCATGTAGGGTGGCCCAAATAGGCCCCAGATCTGAAATGCTAGCCCCCCAAGTCCCCATATTATATGGAGACAAAAAATATTGCCCATCCTTCAAGCCTGCAGGCGATGATATGGTGCGCCCAAAAGGGCCTAGAAGTTGGCTATCACGTGACAAGACTTAGGCATCCTATGTTATACTAAACAAATCTCTATCCATAGAAGCCTCATTTGGTGTGTGCAGGTCAATGTCTAGATGTCAATCCCTCTTTTGCAGTTGTAGTAGTAGTAGAACATCTACTGAGAGCTTTTTATATCACATAATACATTGAAGGGTTCATAGTTGAGGGCTAGTTCCATATAAAAAAGAACAACATAATAATTGCTTCTAAGAATGCAAACAGGATGTCCACTAGTCTATAGGTATCCAGGAGCAAAGTGAAAGGCCAACCCTAGAGTTTGGATATTAAATGTTGTCGTTCTGGTGGTAAATCAAATTATTGACTGTTCTTGTTGCTTATATATATAGGATACATAATTGGATGACGCCCTAACATTGACACACCTATACATCATGTTGGTCTTAAATGGAACGAGGCAGAGAATGCAGGTTCTTTTCCAGCTTTTTGAAATTGACCAGTGCAGACACTTGTATAAAGTCATACATCACATTTCTGAATGTACTGTCAGGCCTTTGTGATTTCATCTATTGATGTCCTTTCCCATTCATACTGGAGCAGCCATGTTTCACTATTGGATGTATTTTCCGATTTAGATTCAGCAGTAAGGTTGTATTACTATTAGGCCTGTTTATTACTATTCTCAAATGTCATGCATTAAACTTCATACAATTTTTAATAAGTTTTCCGCATTTGATTGAAAACTGTCTACTCTATGTACACTACACACTACACACTATCTCTCTTTGTCTATATCATTATGGCTTATGCCCTTAATTATTCCTATCAGTCTTTATTATAGTATGTACTCTTCCTCCTGCATGGCTTATCATGCAATTACCTATTCTATATTTCAGCATTACTACTGATTTAGTCTCAGTTGCTTGCACAATACAGATTCTGTACCAATGTCATTTGTCAAATTGTGTCAAATTGTCCATTACTGTACAGATTTATTATGTTTCCACTTCATTCCTTACTTCCCTGTTGGTTTCAGTTACGGGAATTGAATAACAGAATGAAATTCACTGGTCAACGCATCATTCATATTAATCCCCACCACTAGGCCAGCTGATTTTGATAAGTTGGATTAAAGGCCCTTACAGCAAATATTTTGGGGGGCCGATGCCTCTTTACGGGGGAAGTTGGGTGCCAAAGATTCCCAGGGGGCAGGGCAAATACACTGAAAACCCAGAGGATGGTTCCTAGTCATCATACCGACCTAGGTGATCATAATTACTAATGGAAAGTGCTCTGGAGAATGGTGTATGAATGTAGTCTCTAATTAGTTCACCTCCAAACGAGAGGCATCCCTTTCACATATCTGGTTTACTCTTGATTAAACTAAGTAGCTTTACTTGTTATAAATAAGTAGTGTATGGGTGAGAATGATGGCCTTGAGGGTATAGAGACTACTCTGCTCCCTGTCACCAGTTTATATCTCATGATAGAACATTTACTTCAATCAATTTACTCTGGGTGGCAGCACGTGACAAGGTATGTTCCATGTCCAACACCCAGATATACCCTAGGTTGTCCCAATGACTACCCAATGGTGTTGAGACTTTTCATTACTGATGATTTTAGGTCTTCATATTTACAATACCTAAAACAACAACCTTATGGTAGTCAATCTGTTTACCCAAACCACGTGACTACCTAAGGTTGTCATTATGACAACTTTGGTCCATATATATGGATCAGATATAACTACCTTAGGTCATCACAATGATGACCTAATGTCGTCACCTTGATGACCTAAAGTTGTCAATTTTGGTATTATCAAAATGACAACCCTGAGGTTTCCAGTGTATGGAAGGAAGGAAAATCCCTATTTTGGGCTATCAATTGAAGATAAATTGAGAAATATCCCCAGATTGAAAGCCATGTTGAACTTTTGCTGGTCAGCATATATATGCTTTTTTTCCTTTTTCTTTGCAAATTGCCAAAATTCCCACTGGCGGATCCATAATCCAAGTAATCAGAGCCCTACCAGACATATGTATATTGGAAAAAGTAGCTCACTATTGGTTCTGTCACAGTGGGTACAAGGCACTCACAGAGGTGAGTAGTAGTCCTTTTTATGACATAAGGGACAGTGCGGGGATTTATCTAAAGTGCAGCTTCCCCATGCAGGGATTAGTCTCAGAGCCTGTTGGGGCGTGTTCTGTCATCCACAGACTGGGACTCCAGTGCCACTATCATGAATAGAAACAAATCCTTTTAACCGAGCATTAGATAATTGTTTCCTGTCACCATGGTCAACCTTAGGACATCTCTGAAAATACCAAAATGCTGAATATGACTATGAATTACTACCTTTAGGCATACATCATACATGTCTCCCTGATCTATGGAATAATTCATCCTGTCACAGGAAATATCACTTTATTCATACCATTAATATATATAGGAGTATACTACTTTCCTATACTTAAGCCCTTTCCTTTCCTTAGATGCTGGCCAGATATGCCAGGTTCCGGCTGGCTCCTTGTCCCTGGTTACCACTAATTACTCTGACTGCGTCTGGCGAACTTCCGTGAGACCTTCTCCTGAACAACCTCCTCTGTCCTACTTTGGTACATGTAGGATTGGCATGATGCTTGAATGCAGCACTGGCAAGTTCCTCGGCGGGGCTGCATTCAGACATTATGACGACCAAGGACATGATGCATTTAGGTATCATGCCATTCCTAAAGAGCTAGTCTGAACGTTGGATTTATCCAGTTCCTCCCATGCATTCACACTGACACTGCAGGCTCAGTCTCATGAGTTTGTAACATTTCAAACGTCTTTGACCGGTGGCGTCTTTGACCGGTGCCGTCTTTGACCGGTGCCGTCTTTGACCGGGTATGTGATTAAAATGAAGAAAAGAGTAGTATATAGTAAAGAAATTTAAGCTTCAACTTCTTCATGTAATAAACAGTCTATGGTTGTTTTACCCAATTAAAAAAAAAAAATTTTAATACACATATTAAGGGCTCCTTTTGGGCTTTTTTTCTTCAGCCAGTCAAAGACGTCACCGGTCAAAGACGACGCCGGTCAAAGACGTTTCAACTGTTACAAACTCATGAAACTGAGCCAGTAACATAAATATATGAAATATATCAATTTTAAATAATGCCTCGAAATGATGTGTTATAACATATTGTACAACAAATTTACCCATTTCTCTACTATACACTACTTTTTTCTTCATTTTAATGGCATACCTGGTCAAAGACGGCACCGGTCAAAGACAGCACCGGTCAAAGACGGCACCGGTCAAAGACGGCACCGGTCAAAGACGTTTGAAATGTTACAAACTCATGAGACTGAGCCTGCAGCGTTAAAGATACATTATCAGTTAAAACGCCCCAAAATTAAGTTGCGGTTGCTTTTTCTAACCATTTTCCTTGTGATTGACATCAATCTTTATGGTATCAATGTTCTCCTTATTGTAATTTGCAGGTAGGAATAGATCGAATGTACATTTGTATTAGTTGTGTACAGGCTGTTATGTTGTGATTGCAGTCTAAATCCAATGGTTATACGATGCACCCATAACAGGTCTTGATTTCTGCTAGCCCGACAGTTATTCATTTGTGACAATGTATTGTAGTTTTATTATCCTAAATAAGTATACAGGATTTGTTTAAGTTGTGTATTTCCCCGACAGATTGAAATCTCAAGGCCCCGTATTTCGTTGAAACCCTTTATAAGGGTTGAAACGAAATACGGGGCCTTGAGATTTCAATCTGGAGGGGAAATACACAACTTAAACTGATCCTGTATTTATTTTTAAATGCAGATGTCAAGTATTAAAGGAGAAAAAGACATTTTATTAACCTGAATCGTCTCCACTCACGTCCCGACGCCGCCATGACACCTTGCTCGATACTCACTTCCGGTATTTCCGCCTGCGCCAGAAAATAGTCCCCCCCCCCCTTCGATCGTCTATATCGTCTATATTTGTACAAGTTAGGCCTAGTATACTATAAAAACACATTAATTTATTAAAAATGAAGACGATCAAACAATAATTCATGAAAAATTAAATAAATTACTGCTCGTTTACACCGTCCTATTTACGATAGGAAATTCCGCTAGGACCCGACATTGGCGCCACTGTTTGTCTATGGGAATTTCTAACGATTTGTTTAAGTTGTTTTGTACAACTTAGGCTTTGTTTCAAGTTAAAATATGGTATTTTAACCCCCAAACGAAGTCTATGAAAAAAAATATCCTCACAAAACGAAAATCCTACATCGTCCTAGATTCGTCCGGGAATCGAACCCGGGCCTCCCGCGCAGAAAGCGAATGCGCTAACCACTCGGCCATCTCGGCCACAGTTGCAATGGAATCACCAGTTGACGAATTTAACCCCATGACCTTTCGTATCCTTACGCTATACCGGAAGTGAAGTTTTCGCGAAATACGGAGGTTTGAGGAAATACGGGGGCTGGTTATTCAGCTTTTGCGAAGTACGAGGCTCAGTGCTTAAGCCTACCCGACTTGATATTTACTCAAACCATTTAAAAATAATGAATGAGAGCCTGCCACATTTCCATATCTGCATGCAATTACATGGATCATGTTATCAACCTAAATTGGGAAAATCACCTAAAATTTGCTGACATAGTAACCTAGAAGACCCGGACTAATTAACACATACTGATCAGAATACAGTGCAAAGAATCACCAATACTTGAAGCTGGGTTCTCCGGACTGTCAATCCATGGAGACCAAATTGAAAAGGGTCATATATGCAACTTCATATTTCCTCATATACAGCCCTGTACCAGATATCATGAAACAGGTAAACTCATGAAAAGTTTCAGCTTATTGTCTTTAAGTATCACCATGATCATCTCCATGTATATTTGAATTGAGATTATCCAATAATTTCTGTAAAAAAAAAATTTTTTTTTGATAAAGAACAGAAGGTGTCATCGATTTGAATCATCTGGATCCTATTTCCTCAATATTGCCAGTTGCCATCTAGGGTTTACTCACACGGCCTGATGTTAAATTAAGTAAAGTCCGTTGTGATAAATGGTTGTGACTGTATGTGTCAGTATTTCTGCAGAGGCCTCCTGCCTCAGACCCAGTAAGCACAGGACATTGAATCAACATTGATAAATGTTTGTCAATGTTGATTCAATTTTGATTTAACATTGATTCGATGCTGAATTGCATTCTGTGCCTTCTGGGGTTTTGACAGGGTCTGTAAAACCTGCCTGTTATTTGCATTGCTGGCTTGTTTGATTTTCTAAATGCATACGTTTGGGTGCTCCTTCCACATATTCCTCTCTGTCTCTCTTTCTCTCTTACTGTGTCTCCTATTCTTGCCCTTGCTCTCCATCGTTTCCCCCTTTATCTGTCTCTCTCTCTCCTTCTTCATCCTTCTGCTCTCTCTCGGTCAATGAGTCCCTGTCCATATTATCTCTCTAGAATCAACCATAAACATCGCAACTAGTTGAGCCTATAATCGCTCCCTTCATGTCCAAGCCTCCCTTGATCAGCCAAAACCTCTCACTGTTCCACCCCCACCCTATCTGTAATGTTCGGCAAAGCCTCAGAAGTCTGATCTTTAGATCTAGCCCGAAGCACTCTCTAACATCTGCAAAGCACAAAGCTATTATTGGGCTATTTGCCCACGGATATGGAAGATCTAGCCCTTCATACCAAAGATCCCATACTGGCCGCCTGTGCTGGATTGACTGCCTATATTGATTGGATCGTTCTGGCCATGGGACCTGCTTGTAAAACGGTTTAATGCCAATCGTTATAACATTGCCACAAAGTACAAGCCTTGCCCCGCTTGTTTCCATCATTCATTGTGTTTTGTTGATATTGATAAACTGTAAATAGTTCGTTTAGGTACACAGTAGAATCTACTGTTGATCTACAGTAGAATTTACTGTAGAATCGATTTATAGTAAATTCTACTGTAGATTTACAGTAGATTCTACTATTTACCTACAATGAACTATACGCCTACAGTAGAATTTACTGTACACCTACAAAATTGGCAACCAACTTTTAACAGCGTATTTATATCTGCCTGAGTTGTCTGGCTGGCGCTCTCCTCTTCTCTCACATCTGACACACACCACTGCACACTAATGTGCTTACTATTGTGGATGGAGAATTGAATCCGGCCACATTAATAAGCTTGAAACTGCTTTACCCAGCACTGCCAATTGTCAATTATCAAGCATAAACTAAATTACCTTGATTGTTTCAAGATGATAACAAATACTGCTACTGGCAGTAGAGCATAGGAAGTATCTGTGCCCTTTAAGGATGGCGTAATGCATTAATGTAGCATGCTCTTGGTTGTCATGATGCAGAGACGCAGCTCTGGTGAGCAAGTCCCCAATGCTGTATTCAAGCACCATACCGACCCTATAGGGTTGAGGCACTCTGAAAATGTTAGCACCAGCGAGTTATTCTCTGGGGCTGCATTGGTGCATCATTACGACAAATGTCAGCTTTTAGGGACATGTCCTCCTTCAAGGGTTCACGGAGAATCAATAGTTTGCTAGAATACAACAGAACTAATGAAAGCTGGTAAATGTTTCAGTTTATTTGAGGTATGACAGCTTCAGGGCATTGCATAATCGTTTGTACTAGGATCTGGACAATTGAATCTCCACATACTTTCATGGGAAATGCCACAAATTTGATTATCAATTACACTGCAGTCTCAATAACAACTATTTAAAGCACAATTCCCACACTGCATTACAAAAAGTAAAGTCTGAATGGTTCCCCAACATTTCCCAGACCTCGAGACTCAGTGAATTAAAGGAACTAATGTTAATAACATGAAGAATCCAAGGGGCTCCAACTATTTATTTTTTATGGAATACAGCAGCCCCATTGACTTAACCAAAGAGGTCCGTATTACACTCCCCCCGTGAAATAACCCATGTCCGTATTTCACGACCCTGTGACGTCATCAAAACGGTGGTTTGTTTACACTTGAACGGCGTAGAAAGAAGCCATTTTAGCCTATTTAGGCTCCCCCCTATAATAATTTAATTTGAATCGAAAAAGGTAAAAAAAAAAATACTAAGGAACACTCGTTTTAGTCTGTAGCTGGGTTATTTCACTTGTTGAAGGTAGTATGTATTTTAGCGTAAAATGCATGCTAGGTGTCTCCAGAAAACAGCTCCAGGTATTCAATTAACACTAGATGAATTAAATTCCCATGCAATTGCCTGAGAGGCATCAATGTATCATCCATGAGGCGCTGTCAGGCCTGTACCCCCAGCACTAGCATACCAGGCTGTAGGGCCGAGTCATTTATTGCTAGCTGGAGGGGGCTTGGTGGATTTTCCCGAAACGGCATTTTTTTTTCAGACCCCCCCATCAACTATGTGAAAGTTATCTCGACCCCCCTACTACGTTTTGATTTTCAGAAATGCCCCCCCCCTCCACTTATCACATGCCCCTGTGGAATCATGCGTGGTCGCGAGAATCTAAAATGACCATATTTTATTATGACCTCCCCCCCAACAAGAGACCTTTCCTGTCATGACCCCCCCCCCCCACCGAGGGCTTGTTTTTTTTATTATTACCCCCTGCCTATATCCACCAAGCCCCCCTAGGTGGCAATAAATGACTCGGCCCTTATAGGGTAAAGTAGCTCTCTTAGGGCTTTGTTAGAGGAGGCTCGTGGGGCAGTTATAGGGGTGACTAATGGTCTTTTTTACGACGTTATGGACGGTGTGGGGATTTACTTAAAGTGGAGCTTCACCGTGAGGAGATAAGTCTGTGAGCCTGTTGGGGCCTGCCGTATCATTTACAGCTTAAGGCTGCTGTGGTGCTGTGGTGCTGAGAGAAATATGTGCATTTTTCTCCTGATTAAATAACGTGAAACCTCACACATAAAGCGCGGCTAGTACGCAAGTCAGATCACCTGTTCAGGTTATAGGACCAAGACAAAGTTAGCTTATATCATGAGAGCTTTAAGATGTGTAATACAGTACTAAAGACGCCATACTCAAACCTCTAATGACACTTATAGGATATTCCGAAAGTCTACGTGCGGCTAATATGCTCCCCACCTGGTTTCATTTCCTAACACATAGTTTAAGCTTGGAACTCCCGACATGAGATTTCAACATTTAGGACTAGCAATTGTAAATAATAAAGCATGAAAGATTATAGTAGCTCCCTACAGGTGTGGAAATTCAATTAACACCTGATGAATAAGATTCTAGTGAACCTTTCCTAATCCACAATTGCATTCCCAGTGATGTCATTGATTTGGCACGAGTTCTACATTGTCAATAGTCAATAACCCAGTTCTCATAGTTCTCTCCTCTTCTTGTCCCCCACATCTCTCCTGGTGGACTCCTGGAGAATCCCTCATTAATTAGTTAAAGTTCTTTTCATTTCAGCATAGGCTATAAATGCCATTGTATGCCTGTCTAAAAACCGCAAGGGATTGGGCTTTAAAATGTTACAACAACAACAACTAATGTACCAATTAATAAAGAGTAAAGTAGCTGACGAGAAGTGTTATTAGACAAGGAACGAATGGCACTTACAGAGGTGAGTTATGGTCCTTTTTATGACATTAGTGTTTCTTTTTAAAGTGCAGCATCACCATGCTGGGATTAGTCTCTGAGCTTATTGGGGCCTGTTGTGTCATATGTATACACATATGAAGACTGCTGTGGTGCTATCACTGATGACGATTTATGCTTTCCATCCCTACATTTAAGAACCTTTTCTCTCACAATTTCCAGGCCTAGAATATATCTAAAGTGGCATTGTGACTTTGCCATCAATTTTCCATCTCTAATTATTCTCTGGTTATTATCAATTTCTGGCAAAGCATCATATCGTTTGCCCAATCCATGGCAACATCCGATCCTACCGCATGGAAAATTCGACATAATTTATTACATTATTCAACATATCTTCTCTGTCTCTGCTCCGGATGCCTGTCTGATCCTTCACCCTTTCCTCAGATCAGTTATGCAGCAGTTCCTGTCTAGTCTCCCCTGGCTCCTTGTCCCTGGTTACCACTAATTACTCTGACTGCTTCTGCCAGATTCCCCTGAGACTTTCTCCTAAACAACCTCCTCTGTCTTATTATGGTATCTGCTCTCCTTATCTATAATGCTGCAGTACACTGTAAGTGGCCACCTCATCCACTAATCTCCATTGCTTTTGCTCAGTTATCTCATTTCTGCCAAGTATTCTTATCGATCAATACCTTCATTCAGATTTGGTTTTATTAGTTTTGTAAAATGATGAGTATTGTGTTTCCACTTTTAACAATTTTATTCTAAACTGCTTTAAAGTGGTGCACCTGGCTGCCTGAATTCCCAAAGAAATAGAGATACATATATCTACTAACAATATTTGATTTTATAACAGGCCGACCTCAGCTTATTGTCCCCAATATGTCATCCTGATCACGTTTATTAAATGTATTTGATTTCAGACACTTGCTGTCTAAATTTTGTTTCAACTAGTGATAAATCGTGCGGTCGATTCAAATCCCCTAGTCCTCTTTCTGTAATAATGTGGGCTGTCGGTGACATCCAAGATTCGCTTACATGTTATATTGGAAATTGTGAATTGTCGTTTCTGGTTGTAAATTCATAACTTCTTTATGAATGTCAAACAGCTTAATGTAATGTAAAAAACTATTTTACAGCAGATGTAATGAAAAAAGGAATCAAAACTGGGTCACAGTTTACCTAAATGAATGGTCCCATTGGCGATGGCAACATGGTCACAGAAATCAGGGCAGGTAGGTCGGATTAAAAAATATATGGATATAATATGTAACTAGGATGTACCTACTTATAAAAAGGTGAAAGATTCTCCTTTTCTGTCCCTATAAATTAGCTGTTATTAATAGCTTCATCATAAATGGCAACTTCAGATCCGATTACATTAAACCCCTCAGATAGTGAATCCCATGAATTTGATCTATGTGGGAGCGTGACACTATTCTACAATCTCCCAATATTCGAGCAGCCCTGTACATCAAATTGGATTCTATCAGGGAAAACATATATCAGGCATTAGGATAATTATCAGTTCAAGGCCCGGATAATGCCCTTTATTGACATGATGTATGAATATGGCCCTAGTAAATAATTCACTATTTTGTTCATTTGGCAGTGGTACCTTACGAAGCCAAATGCCACAGGCACAAAACAGTGCTCATAGGCTGTTCAAAAAAATGGTCAGTTGGATGCAAAGCCTCTGAAGCCCTGTCTCTAGATCCAGCCCAAAGCTCTCTGGAATTCACAAAGCACAGGGCTATTATGGAGGGTATTTGCCCTCGGATATATAGAAGATCTAGCGGTTCATACAAAATATCGAACTCTGGCCCTCTCGGCTGGGCTGGCTGCCTATATTAATGAGATCACTCTGCCTGTGGGACTGGGTGGCCTATAAGAAGGACTTAGTGCCAGTGCTTATGACACTGCCATAACTACCAAGCCGGCCTGCCCACTTTGATACCTCACTGTGTTTTATTGATATTGGTGCTTGTCAGAAGGCATGAGGGTAGCAGTTTGTCCCCTGTTGTGCTTTTAGGCGGTAGGTACTGATTGGACAAATGTCTTCCAGCCTGAATGTCTTCCAGCCTTTCTCTCTCCTGAATTCCACTGTAGCTGCTTTCCAGGTGACTTTGGTTGTAGAAATAATGGCATAGATTTAACACTGGTTGCATAAGTTGTCATAATTAGAGTATTAATTATTTCTTTCCATCTCTCTCCATATTTTTTTTTCTCTACTGTATCTGTTTCCCTAAACCGCACACATAGCATAATTAATATGCTTATCCATATCATGTTGATGAAATAGGTACCGCTGCTTTTAGTTTCTTAAAGCTAAAAAGCACTGTTTGGATTATTCATCATCTACTGTTGGCAATTGACAAGCCCACCTTGTGTAAATGAATTACCAAAACTCCTTTCACTGATAAAAAGAAAGTGATTGCTCAGGCACCCAAGGGTGTTGGTTTGGATTTGAGATGGCCATTAATTGTCCCACTGTCTGGAGTTTCTTAAGTTAGGATCAATAAGTTAATCATTTACCACATAATTAATGAGAGTCAGTAAATATTCAATTTGAACTTATGATGGTGAATTGTATAGGAGGGTATCATTCAGTCATTGTATTAGGAACTAGACAATTGATTGAGGTCCGCAATACTTTAATCCTACCCCGAAGTTTTGTTGGTACTTCAGGCCATAAATGTACTCTTTACAATAAAACACAATGCTATTTTTATGATGGCTTCATTCAATAGTCTGGCTATTATTTGCCTCAATGGTGATGTCATGGGCTGCAGCAAATGAGCTGCGCTGCTCCCTTTTATAGCTTGTGCTTCTCTAGATGTGTCAGTATAGAATTAATGATAAGACAATCGATTGAAGCCGTCATGAAAATAGGCTGGAATTTCTTTTAACTATATAAGTACCACTGGTAGTAGGGTCTTGACATACTACTAAAGAACCTTTTGTGTGATCTGCAAAATGCAAATGGACACCAATGCTGGGGGCATTAAGGTCCATAGATAATCAAGTTCTCTCACTGTCTCTCTTGCTCCAACTCTCTCACTTTATTTGTTTGTTACTGTCCTTGTTTGTTTTTTCTCTCTCTCTTTTCCGTTCTCTATCCCTTTATTTTTACCTCACAGTTATTTCTTTCCTTGCGACTGTATATTATCTGAAACATGCCCTAGATGCCTCAACTTATCTAACCTGCACATCGTACATAGTCCTCATTCTCATCCAAAAACTCTAACTGATCCACTCCTTCCATGTCTATTATGTTCGGTGGACTGTAGAGCCCCTGAAGCCCTATCTTTTGATCGAGCCAAAAGCTCTTTAGAATCTGCATAGCACAGATCTTTTATCGAGGGTATTTGCCGTCAGATATGAAAGATCTAGCCCTTCATACCAAAGATCCTACACTGGCCCACTGTGCTGCTTATATAGATTAGATCGCTCTGCGTGCTGGACTGGGAGGCCTGTTAGAAGGGTTTAATGTCAATGCTTATGACACTGCCACAAACTACCAGGCCTGGTCCTGCCCTGTCCCATCGCTCATGGTGTTTTATTGATATTGGTGCTTGTCAGAAGGTGTGAGGGAGAGAGTTTGTCGTCCGGCGTGTTTTGAGGTGGTCGGTCCTGATGGGCTGTACATCAATGTGACTCTTCCTCATCTACCAAAACCTACCTCCTCTCCTGTTCCTATAGGGTCTATGTTTTTGTATATCCATCTCTCAAATTCCTTATCATTTAGATTTTTCTCCAGAGAGAAAAGTAATAAGCTGCAGAGGGTGAAATGTCAGAGTGATTGCCCTAAAGAATTAGCAAATTTTTCAGTCCATCAGTTCAGTGAAATAATTGGCTAGAAATATAATCCGATGGCAAAATTAGCTTAAAGATACATTATCAGTCAGAACACCCCGATATAAGGTTATAAAATAACTTTGCAGTTGCTTCTTTTAACCATTTTCCTTGTGATTGATATCACTTGTTATGGCATCAATGTTCTCCTTATTGTAATGAGCAGGTAGGAATAGACTCATTGTACATTTGTAGTAGTTGTGTACAAGTTGCTGTGTTATGATTGCAGGCTAAATCCAATGGTTACACAATGCACCCATAACAGGTGTTTATTTCTGCGAGCCGGACAGTTATTCATTTGTGACAATGTATTGTAGTTTTATTATGCTAAATAATGATTGAGAGCTTGCCAACTTTCCATACCTGCATGCAATAAGTTGGATCATGTAATCAACCTAAAATGGGAAAATCACCTAAAATAAGCTGACATAGTAACTTGAATTGGAACTTATTTCTTTCTCTATATCTTGCTCAAGTCAGTTTGCATCTTCTCCCACTGTACATATTTTCCTAATCTTCATTAAATGAGTAAACATCATTAAGGTCCATTATTTTCTGCTGCTGGCAATCAACATTCCCACTTCATGTAAATGAATTACCACACTTTTTTCAAAAGGCTAAAAAAAGTTAATTCCTCAAGCCCCCGATGGCGTAGCCTGGAGTGGAGATGGCCATTCATTTTCCAACAGTCTGCAGCTTCTTCGATGACAATCAATATCTTAATAAAATACCACAGAACTAATAAGAGGCAGTACATATTTCATTTGGAAATGGTGGATGTATTAGAGGGGCTGGGCATTAATTACTTCCTGTATCAGGAACTAGGCAATTGATTGTAACATTAATCTGCTACTTTATTTCTGCTATGAAGTTGTTTGCACACCAAGTTACAAATAGACTATTAATTTCTATAAGTGCCACTAGTAGGAGGGACTTGACACATTACTAAAAAAAGATTTTGTATTATCTGCAAAAATGGACATTAATTGAGGGGGCACTATGGTCATTTCCCTGAGGACATAGTTATATTCATTAGGTGCCTGTTTTGTTTGAGCATCAGAATAATTCAGTTCCCTGTCTGTCTGTCTTGCTTAAGCTCTCTCTGTCTCTTTCTTTCTTTGTTCTTGTTTCTGTCTTTCTTTTTTTCACTGTCTCTTTTTCTCAATCTGCCCTTCTCTATCCCTCTCTCCATCCTTGGCTGTATATTGTCTAAAACTGGTCTGACCTGCCGATTCTCATCACTGATCCATTCCTTCCATGTCTGTTATGTTCAGTGGACTGCAGAGCCTCTGGATCACAATCTTTTGATCCGGCCAAAAGCTCTATAGAACCTGCAAAGTAAAGTGCTAGTATTTGGGGTATTGCCCTTTGGATATGGAAGGTCTAGCCCTTCATACCAAAGATCCTCCACTAGGCCCTTGTGCTGGACTGGCTGCTTATATTGATTAGATCACTCTGCGTGCTGGACTGGGGGTTTAATGGCAATGCCTATGACACTGCCACAAACTACCAGGCCTGGCCCTGTCCCATCCCTCATGGTGTTTTATTGATATTGGTGCTTGTCAGAAGGTGTGAGGGAGGGAGTTTGTTGTCCGGCGTGTTTTGAGGTGGTCGGTCATGATGAGTTCTACATCGGTGTGACTCTCCCTCACCTACTTAAACCTACCTCTAGTTTCTATACAGTCTATGTGTCTAATATCTCTCTCTCAAATTCCTTTTCATAATCATTTTCTTCTGGTTAGAAAAGACACAAGCTACTAAGGCTGAAATGTTACCCTGCCCTTTTTATTATGTTTGGTGGACTGTAGAACTACTGAAGCCCTATCTTTTGATCCAGCCAAAAGCTCTTTAGAATCTGCAAAGCACAGAGCTATTATAGGAGGTAATGCCGTTTGATATGAAAGATCGAGTCCTTCATACCAAAGATCCTCCAATGGGCCACTGTGGTTGGCTTGCTGCTTATATTAATAACATCACTCTGCCTGTGGGACTGGGGCACCTGTTAGAAGGGTTTAATGTCAATGCTTATGACACTGCCACAAACTACTAGGCCTGGCCCTGCCCTGTCTCATCGCTCATGGTGTTTTATTGATATTGGTGCGTGTCAGAAGGTGTGAGGGAGGAAGTTTGTCTTAGGGCGTGTTTTGAGGTGGTTGGTCATGATGGGTTCTACATCAGTGTGACTCTCCCTCACCACTGAAACCTACCTCGGCTCCAGTTTCTGTACAGTCTATGTGTCTAATATCTCTCTCTCAAATTCCTTTTCATTATCATTTTCTTCTGGTTAGAAAAGACACAAGCTACTAAGGCTGAAATGTTACCCTGCCCTTTTTTATTATGTTTGAAGGACTGTAGAGCTACTGAAGCCCTATCTTTTGATCCAGCCAAAAGCTCTTTAGAATCTGCAAAGCACAGAGCTATTAAAGGAGGTAATGCCGTTTGATATGGCAGATCTAGGGCTTCATACCAAAGATCCTCCACTAGGCCCTTGTGCTGGACTGGCTGCTTATATTGATTAGATCACTCTGCCTGTGGGACTGGGGCGCCTGTTAGAAGGGTTTAATGTCAATGCTTATGACACTGCCACAAACTACCAGGCCTGCCCCTGCCCTGTCGCATCTCTCATGGTGTTTTATTGATATTGGTGCTTGTCAGAAGGTGTGAGGGAGGGAGTTTGTCTTCCGGCGTGTTTTTAGGTGGTCGGTCCTGATGGGCTCTACATCAATGTGACTCTTCCTCATCTTCCAAAACATACCTCCTCTCCTGTTCCTATAGGGTCTATGTTTTGTTTATCCATCTCTCAAATTCCTTATCATTTAGATTTTTCTCCGGAGAGAAAAGTGATAAGCTACAGAGGGTGAAAAGTCAGAATGATTGCTCTAAAGAATTAGCAAATTTTTCAGTCCATCAGTTCAGTGAAAAAATTGGCTAGAAATATCATCCGCTGGCAAAATTAGCTTAAAGATACATTATCAGTCAAAACACCCCAAAATTAAGTTATAAAATAACATTGCAGTTGCTTCTTTTAACCATTTTCTGTGTGATTGATATCACTTGTTATGGCATCAATGTTCTCCTTATTGTAATGTGCAGGTAGTAATAAACTTAATCTACATTTGTAGTAGTTGTGTAAAAGTTGCTGTGTTGTGATTGCAGGCTAAATCCAATGGTTACACGATGCACCCATAACAGGTGTTAATTTCTGCGAGCGGACAGTTATTCATTTGTGACAATGTATTGTAGTTTTATTATGCTAAATAATGAGTGAGAGCTTGCCAACTTGCCATATCTGCATGCAATAAGTTCGATCATGTATTCAACCTAAAATGGGAAAATCACCTAAAATAAGCTGACAGAGTTACTTGATTTGGAGCAGGAACTTATTTCTTTCTCTATATCTTGCTCAAGCCAGTTTGCATCTTCTCCCACTGTATATATTTTCTTAATTTTCATTAAATGAGTAAACATCATTAAGGTCCATTATTTTCTACTGCTGGCAATCAACATTCCCACTTCATGTAAATGAATTACCACACTTTTTTTAAAAGACTAAAAAAAGTGAATTCCTCAAGCCCCCGAGGGTGTAGCCTGGAGTGGAGATGGCCATTCATTATCCCACAGTCTGGAGCTTCTTCGATGACAATCAATATTCTAATAAAGTACCACATTCAGAACTAATAAGAGGCAGTAAATATTTCATTTGGAAATGGTGGATGTATTAGAGGGGCTGGGCATTAATTACTTCCTGGATCAGGAACTAGACAATTGATTGTTACATTGAACTGATACTTTATTTCTGCTATTAAGTTGTTTGCACACCATGTTATAAATAGACTTTTAATTTCTATAAATGCCACTGGTAGGAGGGACTTGACACATTACTAAAAATAGATTTTGTATTATCTGCAAAAATTAACATTAATTGAGGCGGCACTACGGTCATTGCCCTGAGGACATAGTTATATTCATTAGGTGCCTGTTTTGGATGAGCATCAGAATAATTCAGTTCCCTTTCTGTCTGTCTTGCTCAAGCTCTCTCTCTGTCTCTTTCTTTCTTTGTTCTTGTTTCTGTCTTTCTTTTTTTCATTGTCTCTTTTTCTCAATCTGCCCTTCTCTATCCCTGTCTCCATCCTTGGCTGTATATTGTCTAACTAGTCTAACCTGCCAATTCTCATCACTGATCATATCAGAGCCTCTGGATCACAATCTTTTGATCCGGCCAAAAGCTCTATAGATCCTGCAAATCATTGTGCTTTTGTAGGGGTATTTGCCATTTGATATGGAAGATCTATGGCTTCATACCAAAGATCCTCCACTATGCCCTTGTGCTGGGCTTGCTGCTTATATTGCTCAGAGCACTCTGCGTGCTGGACTGGGGGTTTAATGTCAATGCCTATGACACTGCCACAAACTACCAGGCCTGGCCCTGCCCTGTCTCATCGGTCATGGTGTTTTATTGATATTGGCGCTTGTCAGAAGGTGTGAGGGAGGGAGTTTGTTGCCTAGCTTGTTTTTAGGTGGTCGGTCCTAATGAGCTTCACATCAGTTTGACTCTCCATCACCTACTAAAACCTACCTGGGTTTCAGTTTCTATGAGTCTATGTTCATGTCTATCTGTCTCTCAAATTCCTTATCATTTTAATATTTTTCCGATAGAAAAGTCATGATCTGCAAAGGCTGAAATATTCAATCATCATCCTGAAAAAACAGGTAAATCTTTCAGTCCATGAGAAAAAGAGTAAAATAACTGCCTAGAAATATCATCAGTTAGCAAATTTTTTCTTTTTCTCTATCTCTCCCAAGCTACTTTGGATCTTCTCCTACTGTACCTATTTCCCTGACTCTCATTAAACCAGTTAACATCGTTAAGATCCATCATTTCTACCACTGGCAATGGAGAATTCCACTTCATGTAAATGAATTACCACACTTATTTTAAAGTGATAAAAAAAAAGTGAATTTCTCAAGCTCCTGAGGGCAATGGCTGGATTTGAGCTGCTCATTCATTTTCCCACAGTCTGGAGCTTTTTAAGTGACAATCAATATTTTGATGGCGCCCACAGAAATAATGACAGGCGGTAAATATTTCATCTGGAGACGGTGGATGTATTCGAGGGGCTGGGCATTATTTACTTCCTGTATCAGGAACTAGACAATTCATTGTTACATCTGATAATTTAATCCTACCATGAAGTTTTGGTTGTACACCAGGTTATAAATAAAAGTATTTAATTTAACAAGTGCAAAGTTCTTGACATATTGTTAAAAAGACATTTTGTATGATCTGCAGAAATGGACCTTGATTCAGGGGGCAACTCAAGTCATCTTCATGAGGACACATTTATTAGGTGCCTGTCTTGTATGAGCGTTGGAAATATTAATTTCCCTCTCTGTCCCTCTTGCTCCAGCATTCTGACCTTCTATACCACTCTCTTTCTTCCTTATCTCTCCATCCCTAGCTGTATATTGTCCAAAATATGCACTAGATGCCAGAACTAATCTAACCTAGCAATTCTCACCATGGTATCTTTCCTTTCTCCTCCATAATCTCTAACTGATCCACTGTTGCCTTGTCTATTATGTTTGGTGGGCTGTAGAGCCTCTAAAGCTCCATCTTTTGATCCAGCCAAGAGCTCTATAGAATCTGTGAAGCACAGAGCTATTATATGGGGTATTTGCCATTTGATATGGAAGATCTAGGTCTTTATACCAAAGATCCCATGCCGGCCCCAGTGCTGGACTTCCTGCTAATATTGATTAGATCACTCTGCATGCGGGGCTGGAGTGCCTGTTGAAGGGGTCAGTGTCAATGCTTATGACACTGCCACAAACTGCCAAGCCTGGTCCTGCCCTGTCTCATTCCTCACAATGTTTTATTGATATTGGCCCTTGTCAGGGAGGGACTTTGTCATCTGGCGTGTTTTTTGGGTGGTCGGTCCTGATGGGCTCTACATCAGTGTCTCTCTGTCTCTCAAATCCCTTGTCATTTTCATTTTTTTCTGTAGAGAAAAATCCTAAACTGCAATGGCTAAAATGTTAAAATAATTCTCCTGAAATTTAAGCAAATTCTTCAGTCCATGAGAAACTGCTTTGCAAACTTATCCCACTATTTCTCATTAAATGACCAAACATCATTAAGAAACATCATTTTCTACCACTGGCAATTGACAATCCTACTTCATGTTTAAACCCATAAAAAAGTTAATTGTTCAAGCCCCGGAGGGCGCTAGCTGGAGTTGAGATGGCCATTTATTTTCCCACAATCTGGAGTTTCTTAAGTGACAATCAATATTTTGACGCAGCCCACAGAAATAATGACAGGCGGTAAATATTTCATTTGGAGACGGTGGATGTATTAGAGGGGCTGGGCATTAATGACTTCCTGTATCAGGAACTAGACAATTCATTGTTACCAGGCTATCAATAAACAATGAAATTGTGTAAGCTCCGCTGGTTGCTTGGTCTTTGATTGTTGCTAAAAATATGCGTGGCATGAGGTATGAAAATAATTATTGTATTATGCAGGGGCAGTAGTATGACCTGAAAGGCAAGTACCTCCCTCTGATGAGTATTTAGAGAACTAGGCTAAGAGCTAGGACATGTACATCACATGTATCATGGTTAAACGTGTTATTGGGTTAAGACTTAGGTCTCGAGATTGAACAATTCAGACTTATATGAATCAAAGCTGTTAGATATGGACTGGGAGCCAAATCCGCCTAGGTTGCAAAATCAGAACATAAATTGTGACCTAAATGATGTTATAGAGCCTTGGCAGTTCTATTTTTAACTTGTTTACAGAACCATCATTTATAAGCACAAACCGATGCCTGGGTCTATAGTACCTTTCTGATTGAGGTATCCATGTTAAAATGGAAATACGGCATAAGGCCACCGTTAGGCCGCCACTGGGCCGCCATTGGGCCGCCATTGGGCCACCATTTGACCACCATTGGGCCACCATTTGGCCATCTGCTTTTTCACTTAAAACTGGAAGAAGATAGATATAATTGAGCTAAACAAGACAAAACAGCATCACCTGTGTACTCACCCGTGAAATGGCTAAATCTGTATCCGTCGCAAACAAAATGGCCGACACATTCTTCCCCTGTAACGTCCGAAACCTGGTGAACACCACCAGACAGCCGTACCTTCCCCGACACTCATCCCCGCACACACAAGTCAAGTTCCGGTGCGTCATTTCCGCCCGGAGCGTCTCACACGTGACATCAACAAAGCGTATAACATCACGGTAGGACCAATACCGGGTAAAGAAGCAGTTGAACAAAGCTGCGACTCCAACGATGAATATAATCACAAATAACACATAGACCTGCCTGACCTTCAAAGGTCGGTAGCAGCCGGACGGCAGGTGGAGACAGGCCCCGACCCAGGTGGACTGAGCCACCGTCTGGATCCGCTCCCGGGCTATGTCCTTCTCCAGGCTCGTCCACCCCATCCTGCCACCAGGGGGAGGCACCGGGGTCGGGTAGATGGCAGCAATTGTTATTTCAATGGAATCCACTGGAATAGATAATATGGGTTAAATTCAAATGCAATCCTAGAGGTGCTTTATCAGATATTTGTTATATGCTGTGCCATCTGCTAGTTAGAGTAGCTGTTATTTCAATCAAATCGACTAGTATAATCCATAGTAATAATTGTAATCCTAGAGGTGCCTTGGTAGGTTTTCTGTTATAATCTGTGCCATCTGCAAATTTCACTATGGTTGTCAAAGATAATCTGCAGGAATAGATGACCATGTAATCCTAGTTGCCTTTTTCGCAGTATTGCTTTGCGTAATATGTGTCAACTGGTTAAAATGAGAATACAATATCTGCTACTCGTAAATTCACAAATATTGATTTGAAGAATAATCCATCAGAGTCCTCCCGAGTCCTTTGATGTCTGACTTAGAACTTGAATGGAAGCTTCGATTTTGTCCTTCAATATGTAATCCAACAGGGCAAATGACTGTAGCAAATGATGTGGTGTGTCAGAAGTAGGGAGACGGTGTCGTCAGTCTGGTGCCCCCAGATGCTCTACAATGTGCTATGTGAGTGGGTCTGGGGGCATATGGAATCCAAACTTGTAACCTGAGGCTCTGGGAGCACACTCCAATCGCAAATACTAGCTGCCCTGCACTCTCCAAGCTTATATCGCCACACTGGGACTTTGTAACGGGCTATAAATAGACACTTTACTGCCTCTCTACATATACATAGATACAACGTGTAGCCGTATTGATTAAATGTATCTCTATATATGTCATCTGTTTCTATGACTATGACAGTAGGCAATACAGATTGAGCGATGTGGTTCAACGTGTGTGGCCCTATAGCTCAGTGGCTAGAGCACTGGTCTTGTAAACCAGGGGTCGTGAGTTCAATCCTCACTGGGGCCTAGCAATAGCTTTTATAATTCGAATAGTATTGCAAATTCAATGTACCAGAGAGCAATTGACAGTTTATCTGATTATAGCGTATATCAATATGCGTAAAACTAGTAATGAACCCAGCCTGCTTCAAGAACTTTTGTCATATGTGACCAGACTTTACCATTTAATGATGATGATCAGCTGACAGAGACTAGTCATTATGTGGCCTCATGGCCTCTAGACAGGCTTGTGAAGCCTTGTGCCAGTGTGTTGTCTAGATTCTCCCAGACTATCCCCTATAATCAGCATCAGCTGGCCGAGACTAGTGAGTAGGGCGGTGAGTAGCCTCAGTAGACAGGCTGTTGATGAGGTGGGGATGGGTCTGGCGGCAGTTGTTTATTGGTTCTGTGTGTGTTAGTAACAAGAGGAGATGGCACCCTGACTCAGCACCCAGTCTCTGTATGTAACAGTCTCTGTGTGGAGCATGTGGGGCCCATTGTCAGGGTTGTCTCAGGGTACTATTTATCCCACTAGTGTGGGGAGATAGCAAGGGGCATGGAACCACAGTGTCTTAGGTATGATAACAAGATAAACCCTAGATTTATGTAATAACAACCGATGAGGATACTTTATACCTTTTTCTATTCCGAATGTAGCAGTGTAGCATTCTGTATCTTTTAGGGTATGCGTATTCTAAGGTGTACGTTGGATTGAGAAATCCTTTTCTGCTTAGTCAATCTGCGTTATTTACCTCATATATTATTGGTCTTGACCGAATCCCAGTTGCATAACTAATCTTACATTAGCCGCTGGTGGTTATAGATGGCTGTATATGTACAGAGAACTATCTGTACAGTTGCCACTCGTTACTGAATGGAGAAAGGTATCCGCCGATGGTTACAAGATGCAGGCATATCCCAGGAGCTGGTCAAAGCCAGTCAGGGGGTCTGCTGCCTTCACTATCACTGTATGGGGCAGGAATAATCCTTATATATCACGTATAGCACAGTGTCTGCAGTAAACATACAGCAGTTATGATGACATATAGACTTCCCCAATGCTGAGGAATAACAATTGGAGATAATACAGACAACTCCTACCCAGCCCCCTGCAGTGCTATAGTGTAATAAAGTGGTGGTCCCTATGTATGCAGCGGTCCCAATGCCAGCAGTGCACTGTCATAGCTGATTCCTCTAGGGAGGCTGAGTGATGATTTTGGCACAGCAGTAGGTATACATAGATTGGTTCAGTATTGCTGTATGTGGAGTAGGGGTTGTCCTTATATACAATATTATGCCATTCCCTATGTCATCGTCAGTAATTCAAATGTATTGCTGGTTTATCTATATCAAGGGAGTAGTTGTGGCATTGCACTACATATTGCTATGTGGAGTATTTCCTTGCGTAAAGTAGCCTTTCCGCTGTGGTTGTGGATTAAATTATTTTGATACATTGTGTCTTATTCCTCTCGATATTACTGACTGTAGAAGGGTAGGGCCTACTACATACACATGTATACACTGGTGCCATTGGGGTCAGCATTAAGCGTAGTATCCCGGTGTAGTTAGTAATCCGAGTAACAGCAGTAACTATGATCTATTGGCTGTGTGGAATTGCACACTATTGCTCAATGGCTGAGGGATTCCAATGGGGTAATGGCACAGGACTGACCCTCCAACAGTAGTATCACTATATCGTCCAGCTGAGTAGACTAGATAAGGAGAGGATAGGAGATACCCCCCTGTCGCAGCATTCCTCCCAGTGTAGCATCAGCTCTGTAGTTCTAGCACTGTAGCAAACCCTGATTTGTTTCAGCAGGTACTGTCTTTGAAGCAGTAAAAAGACAATATAGATTATCCTTAAGTAGGTATCACCAACTTCTCAAGATTAACAGTGGGTGAATGGCATTAGTCTGAGCTATAGGTCTAACAGTATCACTGCACTCTATCTGTGTATAGGATGGAGGGGGAGAGTAGGGGTTAGGATCCTCCTGTACCCACCTCCCCTGTGTGTGTCAGCAGCAGGTGTTGTCTGTGAAGCAGCTCTCTGTACCTCCAGGGTTCTGACCTGACACATGTAGGGTGACACTTGGGTCTCTATACCACCACTAGTCTGTCACTGAAGCATACCCTAGACCATTGTACGGCTCTGAGCTTGTAGTTAGAGGCTAGCAAGAGTAGGAGTTGACACTGCTGACACTAGCAATTATAACAGAAGTGATGCTGAAGGCATATCCATGCAGCTCCCAACTTCTAAAGATTAACAATTGCTGAGTGGCACTAGGCTGACCATAGGTTTAGAAGTATGGCTCTGTGGTGCTGCCGTGTATAGGATAGAGGAGGAGAGTAGGGCCAGGGGCAGGTGCTGTCTGTGGAGCAGCTCTCTGTTCCTCCAGGGCTCAGACTTGACACATGCAGGGTGACACCTTGGGACTCTATACCACCACAGGTCTGTTACTGTAGGGTCCTCCTGTAGGCATGGTATCGGTGTCTGACAAAGGCTACCCTAGACCACTGTCGGGCTCTGAGCTGGTGGTAAGAGGCTATGCAGTAATAGTAGACGTTGACTATGGTCCATTGCAGAACATGTATTACATTTTATTTGGCAATAGATCCGTGTTCTTGCCACTCATGATGCATTGTGTCCCAAGGACACTCTGATCATGGATTTGGTGACCTTTGCCCTTTGACAAAAACTGACAACATTCTGATAAAGACCGCTGAGCCCTTGGTGTCTGTCAGTGTGATTTATGAATATTGCTTTCTATGGCTGATGTTGTTGCAATATGAAATGTGAAGCAGGGAAACAAATTCAAATAGCATTGTCCTTCTTACCTACGTCAGTGACGCTTTACAATATGTTGATGTAATTGTTTTAAATTTTTTCATCTTTCAAGCAATATGATATGACGGCAGGTAGCTTGTTCACGGCACTATTGTACCTGTTGTGTAGCTTTTAACGGCAGAAGGTAATCCTTATGTGACATTGTTTTCCCAGCTTCCTACTAATGTAAGTGATCCTTGTAAAACAGCTGTCTATAGTATCTCGGGAAGTGCAGAGCACTTTAATATGGTGTGTATCGTTGAAGCACGGATGTAACTCTCAGATAACCTACAATTGGCTCTTTATGTAAATGGCTCTGTAACAGTTGTTTTATACGCGGTCGTATTTTGTTCCCTCAGAAACTGTAGGGTGCTCTAACGTGGTACATTCAACACAATAGTGAAGCAGAGCGGTGCCGATCAGGTAGCCTAACAACAACTCTCCGTGTAACTAGGCTTTCACAGTGTGTTTCTATGAAGAGCCCCTCCATCCCCAGCAGCCATTCTGCAGCAGAGGGAGTGATCTGGAGGCCTCTCTGTGGACTTCAAATTTAGTCCAAGCATAGGTGTCACTCACCTAACACAGTCTAGCGTCTTCCAAATTGAGAATGGATGAATTTTATCCTCTTGTAAACTAATCAAAATAGTGGCCGATGGCCGAGCATTGCGGGTCCCTCATTGGCTTGACGCCTGACTGAACAGATTCTTGCTAGTGACTAAAACCCAGTTGCATACACTAACGAACGTTATTAGTGGATAAAGATGGCTGTCTCCGTACAGAGAGGTAATTTACCTTGACCGGTGGCACCATCTCTCGGTGCAGAATGTCTGACAGGAAGTGTAAGGTAAGACACTAGGTGTATGCTACAGCACACAGGTGGTCCTGGCACCTTGACACTCACATGCAGAGTTTCTAGTCTTTGGTAAGGATCTTATAACAGATATCTGGCTCCAAAATCTGTCATTTACAGCTCACCATGACCCGCATGAATTTCATGAATTAAATACATATGTCGTGTTGCCTATCAGTGCCTGAGTGAAGTAGGTAGGGTCCATGGGGGTTCTAAGATAGTTGTTTAACCCTTATATAGAGTTTTGCCAAATCCGCATGGCTGATGTAAGATAGATTGCATTAGCTTTGTCATCAAGATTTACAAGAAGGTACTGGAATTTACACAGCTCTGAAGATAGTCGTCTATATGATAGCGTTGCTGATTATCCCGCTCTCTTGTAGCCTTCGTTTTACTGCCCCTCCATCTAGAGCTGAAATGGAGTGAATACCGGTATCGTAGGAAAATATCCCTGTCCACATCCTTCATTGCACTAAACATCCAAGCACAGCTCAGCTAACTGAGGCCATTCCCAGATTGCTGTGTAGTTGACTGTGCATGTGTGCGGTGTAACTCCCCCTGTGGTTATACTGTAGGCGCCCAGTGCTGTAGGCCCCGTCCACATAACACGTCACACGTGTAGCAGTCAGGTGCCCAGGTTCCCAGGTACTGCCAGCTCCACACCTACAGTGGATACCTGCAAGGGAGGCAGAGAGACGGGTAAATCAATGAGCAGTTACATCCTCAACCCTTTAAGGACGGCATGATAATGCATCATGCCATTGGTTGTCATGATGCACGAATGCAGCCCTGGCAAGTAACTTACCTGTGCTGCATTCAAACATCGTGCCAACCTAATGAGGATTGAGACACTCCTGAAAGGTCGGCATGATGCAGCAATGCAGTCCTGGCGAGTTACTTGCCGGGGCTGCATTGATGCATCAATAATGACAAATGTCATCATTTAGCAACATCCGTCCTTAAAGGATTAAGGACGGCATGCTGCTAAAATATAGCATCATCAATACAGCCCTGGCGAGTAACTCGCCAGGACTGCATTGGTGCATCATGTTGATCCTTCAGGAGTGTCTCAAGCCTATAGGCTCGGCATGATGCTTGAATGCAGCAAGGTCACTGTACCAGGGCTGTACTAATGTATCATGACGGCCAATTGCATGATGCATTAAGGTATCATGTTGTCCTTAAAGACCGCATTATATCACAAGTTTTCACATTTATCTGCATGAAGGGCCAATGCAGTATCGGCAAGTATTCGCTGATGTTGGATTGGTGAATTATACAGCTATGAATGCAGCATCAGTGTATTGCTCACCAAGGCGGCACTAATGCATTATGATGCCAAAATGCATGGTGCATTAAGGATTAATTCTGATAACTTACATACCGTTTTGTTGGCTAACACTAGATAAACTGCACGTAGAGACGTGGTGAGAAAACTTTGCTTTACAAGGTCAACATAAAAGGTATAGGCAGACGATCAGTTCCTCACTATTTGACATAGAGTAGTAAATACTATGAAGTTGAAGTTGAAGTTGAAGTTGAAGTTGAAATTTCCTTTATTATCCTGAATTATTACATTAGCCTAGGGCATGTTTTACTAATAATCCAGCTAATGGTATCCTCGGAACGTACATTTATACTGAGTATAGTTAATTGATTAGTCCTTATGGACGGTTTATGTTACATTTAAAGTAAAGGGCCTAAACGGGTGTGTCTGGTGTTATGACACATGCCTGATCTTAATGGCATAGAGAGAGTGGTGATTTTTCCTTATAATTTTGAATAAAAAGATTATGGCCATGTTGGCCTACATTAGCATTAGTTGGGTTGTTAAGAGAGATGGAATGAGAAGGGTTAGTTACATAATGATATGGTCATTCATTGGCGCTGAGAGAGGGAGATAATGCTGGGTCTCCCACATGAAGTGGGGGACGTTCTATGTCCATGTCATGAGTAAGAATACTCATGTCGTGGGATCCAATAAAAGTTTGTTTGCATAGAACTCCTTTCTTTTAGTAATAAATGTACTAAAATTAGTAATTTTTCGAATATCAGAGTGAAAAGAGTTCCATGTAATGGCTTGTCTGAATCGTAAGCTTTTTCTGTAGTGGGGATTTTTAGGCCATGTTGTGTGTAGTAGCTTGCCATCATGGAGCCTGGTGAAAATTAATCTATCATCTATTTGGGAAATATCTTCAGTTAACTTGAAGGCAGAAATCTCAACATGATACATTCTTCTATCTGCTAAGCTATTTAATTCTGCAAGCTTTGTTAATTTCTTAGCATTAATAGTATCTTCATTTAAATATGTTGTTCTTAGCCCCCTGTCAAAAGCACTTTGCAGATGCTCTAGTTCTGTTTTAATGGCTGACGTATATATTATGTCTCCATAATCAATGGCTGGTAAGACCATTAATTTTAATACGTCTGAGGCTGATTTTTGAGTTAGGCTCAATCTTATTTTCCTGAATAAGCTATTCTTAAAATTGACATTTCTTGTGAGATTTTGAACATGTTGTTTATAACTTAATAGGTTGTCCAGTGTTATGCCCAGGTATCTATAGGTGACGGTTGATTGAATTGCTTCATTATTTATTACTAGGGCAGGTTTTGGAGTATGTTTGAGGAGAGATTGAGTTCCGAAATGTACTACTTTGGTTTTCTTTGCATTGAGAGAAAGTTTATTGCTTTTACACCATATATTTACCTTTTCTAAACCATTATTAATTATAGTTTGCACATCTTGACTATTTGAATTATGAGAGTAGTAAATTACAGTGTCATCTGCATAGTGTTGACATTTTAGATTTTGAAGAGTGAGATTCAGGTCATTTATATATAGGAGAAACAACAGGGGGCCCAGGACACTGCCCTGGGGAACTCCACATGTGATTGGGGTTGGTGAATTATACAGCTATGAATGCAGCATCAGTGTATTGCTCACCAAGGCGGCACTAATGCATTATGATGCCAAAATGCATGGTGCATTAAGGATTAATTCTGATAACTTACATACCGTTTTGTTGGCTAACACTAGATAAACTGCACGTAGAGACGTGGTGAGAAAACTTTGCTTTACAAGGTCAACATAAAAGGTATAGGCAGACGATCAGTTCCTCACTATTTGACATAGAGTAGTAAATACTATGAAGTTGAAGTTGAAGTTGAAGTTGAAGTTGAAATTTCCTTTATTATCCTGAATTATTACATTAGCCTAGGGCATGTTTTACTAATAATCCAGCTAATGGTATCCTCGGAACGTACATTTATACTGAGTATAGTTAATTGATTAGTCCTTATGGACGGTTTATGTTACATTTAAAGTAAAGGGCCTAAACGGGTGTGTCTGGTGTTATGACACATGCCTGATCTTAATGGCATAGAGAGAGTGGTGATTTTTCCTTATAATTTTGAATAAAAAGATTATGGCCATGTTGGCCTACATTAGCATTAGTTGGGTTGTTAAGAGAGATGGAATGAGAAGGGTTAGTTACATAATGATATGGTCATTCATTGGCGCTGAGAGAGGGAGATAATGCTGGGTCTCCCACATGAAGTGGGGGACGTTCTATGTCCATGTCATGAGTAAGAATACTCATGTCGTGGGATCCAATAAAAGTTTGTTTGCATAGAACTCCTTTCTTTTAGTAATAAATGTACTAAAATTAGTAATTTTTCGAATATCAGAGTGAAAAGAGTTCCATGTAATGGCTTGTCTGAATCGTAAGCTTTTTCTGTAGTGGGGATTTTTAGGCCATGTTGTGTGTAGTAGCTTGCCATCATGGAGCCTGGTGAAAATTAATCTATCATCTATTTGGGAAATATCTTCAGTTAACTTGAAGGCAGAAATCTCAACATGATACATTCTTCTATCTGCTAAGCTATTTAATTCTGCAAGCTTTGTTAATTTCTTAGCATTAATAGTATCTTCATTTAAATATGTTGTTCTTAGCCCCCTGTCAAAAGCACTTTGCAGATGCTCTAGTTCTGTTTTAATGGCTGACGTATATATTATGTCTCCATAATCAATGGCTGGTAAGACCATTAATTTTAATACGTCTGAGGCTGATTTTTGAGTTAGGCTCAATCTTATTTTCCTGAATAAGCTATTCTTAAAATTGACATTTCTTGTGAGATTTTGAACATGTTGTTTATAACTTAATAGGTTGTCCAGTGTTATGCCCAGGTATCTATAGGTGACGGTTGATTGAATTGCTTCATTATTTATTACTAGGGCAGGTTTTGGAGTATGTTTGAGGAGAGATTGAGTTCCGAAATGTACTACTTTGGTTTTCTTTGCATTGAGAGAAAGTTTATTGCTTTTACACCATATATTTACCTTTTCTAAACCATTATTAATTATAGTTTGCACATCTTGACTATTTGAATTATGAGAGTAGTAAATTACAGTGTCATCTGCATAGTGTTGACATTTTAGATTTTGAAGAGTGAGATTCAGGTCATTTATATATAGGAGAAACAACAGGGGGCCCAGGACACTGCCCTGGGGAACTCCACATGTGATTGGGGTTGGTTGAGATGTGTAGCTATTGGCTTTAGTTTGCTGAGATCTATTTGTTAAGTAATTATTGATTAGGTTTTTAGCACAATTTGAAAAGCCAAGTTCAGAAAGTTTATTTGATAGTATTGAATGGTTAATTGTATCAAAAGCTTTTTTAAAGTCGAGAAAAATGGCTGATGTGATGTGTTCATTATTTATAGATGTGTGTATATAGTTAGTAAATTTTGACAGGCTATCTAATGTTGATCTTTTTGGCCGAAAACCATCTTGCTGTTCTGTCAGAATATCATTATTATTAATGTGTGTCATTATTTGCTTATGTAGAAGTTTTTCCATCAGTTTGGCTGGGAGAGGTAGTATAGAGATGGGTCTTAAGTTATTTACATCTGTAATGTCTCCACCCTTAGGGAGGGGGGAAACCTTAGCTAGCTTCCAGGTATCTGGAAAAATTGACTTGTGTATAACAAGGTTGATATGATCTGTATAGACCTGATACTATATGAGATGCAAGTTGGATGTCTGGTGTCTATGGGCAAAGAGAAAGAGTATATATTCAGAAACCCATTTCGCACTATGATTAGCAATCAGACTCGGACCATCTACAACAATAAAGGACGGAAATTGTGCGCCATTATGTTAAACAGATAGGTCACTAATGGTCACATGCACACCACACATTTATAAGCTATAGTACTATCAGTACACACTATAGAAGGTCATGCTTCTTTCCAAATATAACCAATGGGGAGCCATTCTGGTATGGATTCTGCTGCATGCATGGATGTGGCACCACACATACAGTAACCCTGCTGAGTGTAGGGCTAGTCCAACCTAAATACCCAAAACAAACAGACACATTATTCCTCCATACGATCCTGGGAAGGTGAAGGATTATCATAAAATTACTGTGATAATAACACATTCTTAATATGTATGTTTACGTTTCTTCCAAATTCCTGAAGGCTACAGGAGATAATGATAAACTCAACCCGACCCGACCAAACCCGACCCAATATGGATGTGCTTCCTACCTCCTACTGACTTCGTCCTCAGTCTGCTTCATAATAACCCTAAACCAACAAGAGATGACTAAATACAATAATAAACCTTGGTTTAACAGAATGTTCATAAACGACAGGTCTCAGAGGCGTATGAAGCAAACTTTTATTTGAGGGGGGGGGGGGGGCAAGGGCTGTCCAACCCGACCAATTTTAAGCATCGTCTTTTGCATGATGGCATATGCACACCCTTTACAGGCATTATAAAGAAAAGAGCCCCCTTTTATTTCTTATTGGGGCCCAATGTCCTTCAGTCCCCACTTTTTCTATGTAGTAGGATTTTGGAGTAATGTGCTATATTCTATAGGGTGTTGGCAAATCTTTGGGGGCCCCAAACACATTCAGGCCCCCCGTCCTCTGCAATTGGGCCGCCCTGCCCCCCCCCCCCTATTTCCTTCGCCAATGGGTCTGTATGGTCTGCATACACATACATCTTGTATCCGTAATTTACATGACAATATTGTCATTCAAAAATGTTGTATACTTATATTCGAATGCAGAAGTTCAATCCTTAATTTTTGACGGTACAATTGTAGAACTGTACTACAGCGTAATCAATGTTTCATCTGCAATAATCCACACGGTTGTATAGTGTCTGTGAAGTATATAGACAAAGGTGCACGAGTTTCAGTCTGTTGGCTGGGTTATTTCACACGTTGACCTCGGCCCAAGGGTCAACAAGTGAAATAACCAAGTCAACAGACTTATAGGAGTGCGCCTTTGTGTTTATTTTTTATGTTTCCGATTCAAAATACCATAATTATGCTTGGGGGAGCATAAAATAGCTTGTTTCTTAGCCGTTCAAATGTAAACAAACCTCTATTTTGATGACGTCACAGGCTGCGAAATACGGGTGAGGGTTATTTCATGGGGGGGGGGGGTAATACAGCCTTCTTTGGTTAAATCAATGAGACTGTCGTATTGCATGAAAAATATAACCCAGCTGTATGGTTGCAGCAGATAGGACAGGGACCTGCTGTGCGGCTACCAGAGTGGAGGCTGAGTGGAGGATGGAGGACTCCCTGAGGACGTGGTAGTGTCCTTCTGTGGATGGGGTACAGATGTAGAACTGTGGTCGGCAGTAGTACGTGCATGATGCATGAGAGACCTACAGACACAATGCTGTATACACAGATAATCTAAGTGTTCTGTCCCTTAGTGTGTAATTGCTATCACAAGTTAGTCATAGGGACATTGGTCAGGTGTGACCAAGTGTTTATCAAGAAATCACTGAGGGAAAACAACATCTATATGACTAATGCCTTACTCAGAATGACTTAGCCTGATACTTATTAAAATGGAGAAAACTAAGGTGAGTTGGTCAGTACTCACCACCCAGACAGTATTAACTAACCTAGGCTGATCTTAAGGAGCCAGAAAATGACTAACTAGGTCAGGAACTATTGACTGATTTGTTAGCCAGTACTTACTAAGTTTTTGAGCCTCCAGGTTATCAGTGTTAGAGCTTTTCAGACACAATACTGTATAGGAAGTGGAAGCTAACCCGTTGCTTCGAAATTATCTGCTTACAAATAGGATACTTTCCATTCAGGACAAGAAGCTGGTACGTATTAAGTATGGGGGCCTAGAGAAACTTCCCGATTTCTTTCTCCAGAAGAATCTCTTATATATCCCACTATATGGTACAGCAGGGGGCTTTGACCGGCGTGATAGAAAACAGTTTATTTAGGGGAGATGCAGATCAAAATGGGCTACTAATTACTAATTTAAATTGTTATAACATCCTGTAGCCTTTTCAGCCCATTTTATGTCTTCATCTGCACAAAATAAAACATTTTCTATCAAGCCAGTCAAAGCTGGCACCCAGTCAAAGCTGGCACCCGGTCAAAGACGTTCACATTGGCCAGATCTCGTGAGACACAGCCTAGAGATCTATATTTGTGAGATCGCTACTGTCGAGAATCAAGGCTATCAGTAAAGTTCTGCATTATTTCGATACAACTTCCATATACCGTTGCTTGATGATAGACTTATGTTGATTCCTGTACCATCCCTCTTGGATGGTAGCCTCTTTTAATTTTTCAGGCGCAGTTATTTTATCACGGCTATCAGGGTACGTTGAGTAGACATCAATTTGAAATAACTGCATTTAGCCTCTCCAGCTTATTAAATAGGAATGAGAGCATCAGACTCGGAGGTGGATGTATCAGAACAGTCAATATTCCCAAGGGGCTCATGTTCCTACATAGGCTTATAGTCTATATCTAAATTGCATTTTAATTCCGGATGTATCGTCAAATGCATGTCTACCTTTTATGCAAACGAGAATGCAGAATATTTCTTCGGGAAAAGCAAAGAGAGACATGGAGGGACAGAGAAATAGAGACAAAGACAGTGAGCAATCATATAGTTAGGCCAAAAAAATGGTATGTTTCAGGTAACATGGCAAGAAAATGGGTCGGATGGTCGGATTTATAAAAACAACTTTTTTGTTTTAGCCAGCCCTGTCTGATAGGGTGGGTCGGGTGACCTGAAACAAACCTTTTTTTGGCCTTATTAATCACACATACATTCAAAGTGATAAAATGTCTGGCAGATAGTTGGAAATATGTACATATAAACATATAATACATAGACAAATGCCAACGCCCAACCGTCTCTTTTGTATTTCACGAGTGGGGGCTGGGGCAGCATCCCATGAAGCCGCAGGCTGAGTGGGATGTGCCCCAGCCTCCACCAGTGAAATACATCAGAGAGGTATCAATGTAGTTGGCATTTGCATTTACTTTTTTCATTTGAAGCCATTTCATAAAGGAAAGACAACTTTTCTTAGCCCATTGTATACGGGTACATTCTATTCAATGGGGGCATTGAATACGGCCTTCCAATGCTTAAGCATAGGAGATCCTGTATATCCCAAAAAAAGAAGGAGCACGTCAGGAGTATAATCAACCGCAGGGTACCTAGAGAGAGGTGACGAAGCAAACAGATTGCATGTGTAGAACATCAGACAGGCAATAAAAGCCACGCTCTATAGTAACATGAGAATAGCCGTCCAGCATCGGCCTCACAGGAAGAGCTCCTTTAGTCACACGGCACACCTGGCTCTAGACCTGCAGACACACGTCAGACGGTAATAGCAACGATGGGAAGCCAGACACATGTAGATGTAGACAGGGATGGAGACAGATAAGGCCAAATTTAAAAAAAGGTGTGTTTCAGGTTAACCGACCCTATCTAGCAAAACAGGGCTGACCCTGGAATATTTTATTCAACTTTGGCATTTTTTAAATATTTTAGGTAATATAGCGAGTCAATTTTTAGAAACTTTTTCTGGAAAGTAAAAAATGAATTAATTTAAAAAAAAATCCGACCTACCCTCCCTAGATTTTCAGACCATGTAACCTGAACACACTTACTTTTCTTTGGCCTAAAGAGACAGGGAATGGAGGGGGCGGACAAGCAGACGGATACAAAGAGAGGAAGGGAAGCAAGTGAGAGAAAGAAACAGACAGAGAGGAGGGGAGAAAGCCAGTGGTGTATGCAGCTAGAGAGACAGACAGACAGACACAAATACCTTAGGACGTACACAGTATTTTCAAGTAACGTAGCTGTATAGCCCCCCCCCCCCACCCCCCGCCCACCCCCCTACAAGAGTAGTTTATATCACTAATTTGCATGAGAAATCACAAATAACTTATAATTTAGGGTGCAAATACAATGGAGTCAATGCTTCATGCATATCAGTATAGCACAACGCTGTGACAATGTGTCTCAGGGTGTATACTAAAAAGCAATACGCCTGTCTCATATGCTGACAAGGAAATCCTGGTTAGCTGTCACCTGAATAGAGAGACACAGAGAGAAAGAAAGACACAATTAGATTCACCAAAGATGGACAGCTGACAGACAGACAGGGTGAGAAAGATAGGAAAAATAGATTGAGAGACATACAGGGAGAGAGACAGTGAGACAGAGACAGAGGGAGAGAGGGGCGGAAGTGAGAGAGAGAGAGAGAACGAGAGAGAGAGAGAGAGGGGGGGAGAAGGGGAGAGAGAAAGAGAGAGAGAGAGAGAGAGAGAGAGAGAGAGAGAGAGAGAGAGAGAGAGAGAGAGAGAGAGAGAGAGAGAGAGAATAAACAGAAGCAGAGACACAAAAGATATACAGAGACAGAGATAGACATTGGGAGAAGGGAGACCATAGGGTTAGAAGGTCGTCCAATCACAGACCCAAATGTCTGGAGACAGAGCATAGCACCGAGGCAGAGCGTTATACTTTGCAGTAGATATCCAGAGAGAAGTGACCAAGCAATCATGGGAGTAAATGACTAGAAAAAGGCAATCACAGGTCTCCAATAGTAACCTGAGACTGGCTTCCCAGAATAAGTCACATGGTAGGAGCTCACTCACCTGCACCGCACACCTGTTATAGACAGCCACAGAGCAGACATCTATAGCAACGGTGGAAATGTAGACTGACAGAAGGGGCACAGAGGGAGAGGTGCAGAGATAGACAGAGGAACTGTGACAGACAGATATGAAGGGAGATGGCAAGATGCAGAGACACAGAAATAGGGGTACAGAGACAGACAGAGAGGAGAGAGGGAGAGATGCAGACAGACAGACGTACTTAGAAATACAGAGATAGACAGAGAGGAGGGAGGGATAGATTCATACAGACAGACATAGCAATAAAGAGGCAGATATAGAGGAGAAAGGGGTTGTTGTTGTTACTTCGTTTATATTTATCCTGAGGAGATACATAACCATTATAGATTGTATTTCTTGCATTCCACAGCAGAGTAAAGGGGGAGATGCAGCCACACAGATATAGAGATTTAAAGACAGGCAGAGAGGCGAGAGGCAGAGATGCAGAGAAACATACTTAGGGAAACATAGACAGCTTCAAAGATAGACAGCAAGACAGAGGCCTGGCGGAGGGGGACAAGACACATAAAGATGGAGGGATTAGAGGCAGAGAGATAGGCTTGGTAGCCTTTGGTGTTAAAGCGAGGGTACACAGAAAGACATAGGGGCAGCTGAATGGGCAACAACAAGAAAGTAAACTACAACAAGAGTCAACCAGGTTTCTCATAGTGACACTAACATACAGATGATATACAGCATCCACCACGACCCACACAAACCTTATACAATAATATCCACAGCTGACCCCAACACATCTCACATGCCTTACTACTAAGTTAACTGGGAGCAACAACACAAGGAACACGGCCTAGATTAACAGAATGTGCAATACTAGGGACACGAGGGTCAAACAGAATCATAGTGATGGCACCTTTTAACTGACTGAAGACACATATATACAACATTCACTGCGATCTACACTTACACCTAATACTACAGTGTGCACAGATGAAACCTACACAGTTCACATGTTAATCATTAAGCTGAGGAATGACATGGCCTGGAATGACAGAATTGGCAATAACAGGTGCAATGCAACACCAGTGATCACAATGATGTCACTATTAAACTGACTTAAGACAATACAACATAGGACATGATCCACGAAATCCTGACACTATAGTGTCCACACAAACCTTCTAGTGTACTGTCCACACAAACCTTATAGTGTAGTGTCCACACAAACCTTATAGTGTACTGTCCACACAAACCTTATAGTTTAGTGTCCACACAAACCTTATAGTGTAGTGTCCACACAAACCTTATAGTGTAGTCTCCACACAAACCTTCTAGTGTAGTGTCCACACAAACCTTATAGTGAAGTGTCCACATAAACCCTATAGTGTAGTGTCCACACAAACCTTATAGTGTACTGTCCACACATACCTTATAGTGTACTGTCCTCACAAACCTTATAGTGTAGTGTCCACACAAACCTTATAGTGTAGTGTCCACACAAACCTTATAGTGTAATGTCCAGACATACCTTATAGTGTAATGTCCAGACAAACCTTATAGTGTAGTGTCCACACAAACCTTATAGTGTAGTGTCCACACAAACCTTATAGTGTAGTGTCCACACAAACCTTATAGTGTTGTGTCCACATAAATCCCTCTAGTGTAGTGTCCTCACAAACCGTATAGTGTAGTGTCCACATAAACCCTATAGTGTACTGTCCACACAAACCTTATAGTGTAGTGTCCACACAAACCTTATAGTGTAGTGTCCACACAAACCTTATAGTGTAGTGTCCACACAAACCTTATAGTGTAGTGTCCACACAAACCTTATAGTGTACTGTCCACACAAACCTTATAGTGTAGTGTCCACACAAACCTTATAGTGTAGTGTCCAAACAAACATTTTTGTGTAGTGTCCACACAAACCTTATAGTGTACTGTCCACACAAACCTTATAGTGTACTGTCCACACAAACCTTATAGTGTAGTGTCCACAGCTGATCTCCATATCTGCCCTCCTCCAGCAGTAGCAGCGGTCCTCCTGTACCACACACCACCACACAGCAGCAACTGTAACACTACAGCTGTAGCAGCCTCCTCCTCCTGCCTCCCGCCTGCAGGGACCCAGCTCCGTTATGCAGCACCGCCCTGCTACAACTACTGCCACTGAGGGCCTCCATGCCTCCCCAGTCTCCCCAGTGTTATAGTGTGTGTCACACAATGTGGCAGCTACCACTAAGTACTGCTACTGAGGGCCTCCATGCCTCCCCAGTCTCCCCAGTGTTATAGTGTGTGTCACACAATGTGGCAGCTACCACTAAGTACTGCTACTGAGGGCCTCCCTGCCTCCCCATTCTCCCCAGTGTTATAGTGTGTGTCACACAATGTGGCAGCTACCACTAACAGGTGGAGGACTAGACCAGTGATACAGCCTGGCCTGTATTTCCAGGCAGCCTGTTAATTCAGGCTGCCCAGGCTGGTTTAACAGGCCGAGAGTCTTTACAGGCAGGGTGGTTGTACAGGTTGTTCACACTCTCCCAGCACATGACCCTGATACAGCAGGCTGGGGCTCAGGCTTTCACACCTTCTCCAAGTAGAGGCAACTGTTATGCCTGCTCTTATGGTTGTCCCATCAGATAAAATACCAATTTAAACATGTAATTATTCAAAAATGCAGTGGACCAGGCACATACTGCATCCATAAGTTGGAAGGTGATGTACTGATCTATACCCTATATATGAGTTTATTCTTAGCAAATATCACGTAAAAATCGCAAATATAATTATATAAAAGCTATAGTGAAAACACAGTCCTGCTAATGAACAGCCCTGTATTCCAGGCTGAGTGACCTGTGAAAACGGGCTGGGTGTGTTATGCAGGCTGTACTGTAAGTCCAGGCAGTATTCCACCTGACTAAGTACTGCTACTGAGGGCCCTGTCTACCTATTTATGTCTCCCTAGTGTTAGGCGGGGGGGGGGGGGGGTCTTGCAATACTTCTGCCACTAGTGTCTTTTCAAATTTTCACAACAACTATAGTGTACTCTTTGGCAGCTACAGGGGTGAATTCACAGAGGTAAATCTGTCGGATCAGACAAGATTCGTCCATAGGTTTAACGCTGTGAAGGTTCATCTGATCCGAAGGATTTGCGTCAGTGGATCCACCCTTTATGACTACTGCCAATGGAAGCCCTATCTACCTGTCTTGTCTCCCCAGTGCTATACCTTGTCTGGGAGGAGTTGGCGAGCCCTCGACATTGAGGGCATAAGGACCTTTATTACTGGTAATGTTTAGACCTACAGTAGAAGGCCAGTCCCATCCCTTTGGTGGTGCCAGTCTCCCAAGTGCAATAGTGTACGTCAGACTAGTTACAATTTCTACCACTAAGGGCCCTGTCTGCATCTCCAGTCTCCCCAGTGTTATAGTCTGTGTCACACAAGGTGGCAGCTACATCTACTGCTAACATGGAGGGCCCTGTCTGCCTCCCCATGTCCCCCCAGTGTTATAATCTGTGTCACACATGGTGGCAGCTGCATCTACTGCTACCACTGAGGGCCCTGTGTGCCTTATTACAAGGGTTTTATTGCCAACATTAAAATTCACTTTCTTTAGCAGCAATAATTGTTTGGAACAAGTTGGACTCGAGAAGTATACATTATCATTCTACGTGTTGAACTTCTTGTTATTTGCACAAGTAAAACTCGGAAAATACACATCAACATTGGTCCTGTCCCTAGGAACATTTACTATTATCAAGCATCTGCAGTGCTTATCTTGTGTATACAGCTTGTGCTTTACCCTGAGAAATACACAAGATACTAACGTGTGTTATTCTTGAGTTCTGTTAGGAGGGACCTCTGCCACTAAAAGCCCTTGCCTGCCTCTCCAGAGTCCCCAGTGCTACAGTATGCGTCAGACTAGCTACACTCTCTATCACTGCACCGTCCTCTCCTTATCTACCCAGCCCTATATTGTATGTCGGATTAGCTGGCAGTAACATCTTCTGTCACTGAGGGCTCTCCCTGCCTCTCCACTGTGCTATTATATGTCACCCTAGTTGGAAGCTCTACTACTGTCTCTCTCCATCCCAACTTGTCTTTAAAGAAAAAGTTCTATTTATCATAGGGAAAAATAAATGCATGACCTTCCTAGATTAGCCTGAATATAGAATCTTAATCTCGACAATCTCATCGGCAGGATGCTGCCTAGCTAGTCTGACACCCCTAGATCTGTGGGAACCACCAGCCACAACAGCACCACAGGCACCACCACAGGACCACCACAGGACCACCACCACCCCTGTCAGCTGTGCCCCATTCATCTATAGGCTCCCAATTTGTCCTGGCTGCAGGAATGGGTGACACCTAGCTATGGATCTGTGGTATGGGTGCTGCTTGTGGGGGATCTCTGCTGCTGCTGGTGGTGGGGGGGGGGTGAGTGGTGATGCCATTGTTCGCTATATCTCTATACATCTCTATTCAATTTCTCAGCAACCGGCGAATCCTATCCCATTATGGAGTGCAGAGTGCCTTAACATGTATTGACCTTGGTTATCATAATGCATGAAGGCAGCCCTGGCCATTAATTCACCAGTGTTGCATACATGCACCATACTTACCCTATTGGGTCCAACACTTACTCAATTGGAGAATTCTGTGATTTTTGGTTGTCAAAAAGGTTTAAAGTTCAAATGAAAAAAATATTGTTTAAGCTAAACCATCTTGGAGGTACATACACTGAACACACACATCACACCAGCTTCATTAGGGTCATCCCTGGGTACTCGTAGAAAACATATCCCACTTGCGTATGCCTCTTAGCCTATGCTTTTGTATCATTATGTTATGTCTATATCAATATTCAAACTATTCCACAATAAGCAATGCAAACTGTCTGCTGGTGGAGTATGGTCGTACTTGCTGCAGCCATGTAGCACTGCTCATCTTTTTCAACCCATAAGCTGCAATCAAATATAACCCCCATCAGTGATATACTCTAAGAACAAACTCTATTGTATAGCAATAGAAGTCTCTATCCAAGGATATTATTCATCCGAACATCCAGTGCTCCTACAGGCCGACACTGCATTCTCCGGGAACTGTTGTTCAGCATAATAGAATGGTTACCTGCACCCCTAGCACAATCTGACACCAGCTGACACTCTCACAGTCTGGGGGGAGGAGGGGATGTCAAGGATAATGAAACAGTCACCTGCAGCCTGTGTTTACGTGCTGCTGTGTGAGGCTCACTCCTCTTACTGTATATTACTCCCTTTACTGTATAAGGCAAATGGTGATTGAAGCCCCTTCGTGGAGGGTATAGATAGATGTGATACAGCAGGTGGGGGACTTGTGGGCAGTCTTATCCTGCTCTCATGGGTGGGGAATACATTTTCTTTATATGTTATCGTTTCTCTTTTCAATGTTGTTGTCCTTGCTGTTTTCATTGTCGTTGCATTGTGCCTCTGCTTAAGAACATATTGCCAAAGGCACAACTGAAGCAGTGGCTAAGTAATTTACCTGATATGCTGTAGACCTCCGTAGAGACTTGATGTCAAAGGTTTACTTTAATAGCGAGACCAAAACATGAGGGGAGACAGGGGGCACAGAGTCAACCATGATAAGTGCTTAAAGAGCTGAGAGAGAAAGGTGGTGAGCCTGCAACTTCCCTCGCTCTATCATGATGCTTTGCAATCGTAGCTAGTTGGTAACAACGCCACTGAGTTGAAATGGTACCATTCCAATAAGGTGCTTCGCACAACAATCCATCGAGAAACACAACAGAAAAGAAGCTCTCTCCCTCATCTGACAACCAGCATTATCAATAAAGCACCATGAGGGTCGGGCAGGGCAGGCAGAGGCCTGGTAGTTATGACAATGTCATAAGCATTGACATCACACTGGTGTCCAATGGAGAGACCCAGTCACATGGGAATGCGGTGCTGATTAATATATGTAGCCAGCCAAGCCCTGGAGCTGGGAGGGATTTTTATGAGGTATAGCTGGATCATTGGTATCTGAAGGCCAATCCTGCAGAAGATTGAACTAAATCCCCCACCTCCACAAAAAAGAGAAGATAATGCTGAACCAATGTTCTTTAAGATTGGGCCTTGACTTTTAACCTAAGTTCCAGAAGAAACAGGCATACTGACATTATTTTAATGTTGGGTCATTGTTACTGTGCTTATACAGATAGTCAGGTCACATTTTTGTTCTGTGCCGGTTTTACAGGATGAAGCCTCTGAGACTTGAGTCTGACTTTGGATATAACAGAGTGGGTTAGATGGAAGGGTCAGGGATTTAGTAATGATTGAGGGAGAAGGGAACGGGATGAGAATAGGGGCTTTACATTGAGTGTGTGGCTTGGTGGGGTGATTGCAGAGATATCCAGTCTGGTATGGATAGACTGTAGTAGGCCAACAGCTAGCCTTAGGGTGAGTTGGTGTATCCTGAAAGGATTTTGAGGGTTCATGAGGGGCTTCTTTCTCTTTTTACAAATTTAAACAGGGGGATTTACTTTTCTTTTGTCCTTCCGATTTCCTTCTGCTAGTTTTGCTCTGATGCCTCAGCTTAGGTTCCAGTTGGGATATACATTCCCAGAGACAATAGCTTATCCAGGGTTTTAGATGTAGATCGCAAGTATTGCTTTAGGTACAATCAAGAGGAAAAGTCTGATCACAGCTAATCTTCATGGTCAGGAGAGTATTCAGAGGTCCTCATTGCTTACCAAGATATCAATTTAGACACTAGCATTTGCTGTCATGTATCAGAATCTAGTTGTTGTGCTTTCTGTTTTCATTTTTGTTGCATCGTGCCTCCGCTTACAAACATATTGCCCAAGGCACCACTGCGGCAGTGGCTAAGAAATTTGCCTGATATGCTGTAGACCTTGGTGGAAAATTTGATGTCAAAGGTTTACTTTAATAGTGAGACCAGCACAAACCAGAAATGTTTAATTTGAGCAGGAGCAATCAATGCCCTTAAATGCCCTGAAAGGTTAGAAAACATATTTGCGGAGGACTGGAAATGAGGGGAGACAAGGGACACAGATACATACTTCAGAAGAGCTGAGTGAGAAAGGGGGTGATGCTAAAAGAAAACAAAGATAGAAAGACTCGAAAGAAATATTTTGATTTTGAAGGGATGTCTTTGAAGTTGCAACTTTCCTTCACCTTTCATAATGCTTTAAATTCGTAGCTAGATAGTAACAAAAAATGGTACCATCCCAATAAGGTGCCTCCCACAACAGCACATAGAGAAACACAACAGAAGAGAAACTCTCTCCCTCATATAACAACCATTAATATCAATAATACACCATGAGTGCTGGGACAGGGCAGGGATGGGCCTGGTAGTTATGACACTGTCATAAGCATTGACATTACACTGGGCTTTAATGGAAAGACCCAGCCACATGGGAATGCTGTTCTCATTAATACTGGCAGCCCTGGAGGTATGAGGAATCTTCATGAGTTATATCTGGATCATAGGTATCTGAAGGCCAATCTTGCACTAAATCTACCCCCCCCCCCCAAAAAAAAAAAGAATGAGAAGGAAAATATTGAAGCAATGTTCTTTATGATCCCAAATAGTGTTCAACACAAGAAGGTATTTAGAAATGTATTTTAAAGATGTCACATTATTTTATGTATTTGCACAGCACTTCAGTTTGTTTAATTTTTTTATTTTATTTGATCCGGTCTTGACTTTCAACCTAATTTTAGAGTCTTTTCAAGTTGAGTAGGCCTACTGACATTATTTCAATGTTGGGTGATTGTACCTTGTGCTTATACAGATAGTCCGGTCACATTTCTGCTCCGTGCGGGTTTTACAGGATGAAGCCTCTGAGACTCTGAGTCTGACTTTGGATATAACAGAGAGGGATAGGATGGAAGGGTCAGGGATTAGGTGATGATTGAGGTAATTGGGACCAGGATGAGAGTAGGGACTTAACATTGACTGTGTGGCTTGGCAGAGAGATTGCAGAGATATCCAGTCTGGTATGAGCAGGCTATAGTACGCTAAAAGCTAGCCTCAAGGTTATTTGGTGTATGCTGAAGTGATTTTTTTGGCTTTATTTGGAGACACCTACCCTGTTTGCAATAAAAAACCATCGTTCCTTTCATGTTTCAAAATCTACTGGATAGTTCTATAGTTTCCTATCTGTCCTTGTTCTTTTTCCGGGAGGTTTGGAATTGGAAATTGCACATATGTTTATGATATTTACTGTATTGGCCAAGGATATATGGTTATGCCTGAAAACTTAAGCTTTGTGGGTAGTTTCACACATTAAATAAAGGCATGAAAACTATTTAATATATTTTGAAGAATACAATGTCAGTTAGATACCAAAAAAAGGCCATGCTAGCTCAGGACCCCTCCTCCCCTCACTAGAGGTTTGTGACAGGACTTCTAAAGATAGCCGCACCAGATTCTGATAAGGATAAATCAGGGCAGTGGAATTGCCTGAGGCTGGGCACTATTTGGGTATATGGCCCACAGTGGTATCTTAGCATCAGTCTCTGGGGGAATAGGGAGACTTTAGATGGCGAAATAGGGTTCTTTGTGTTTTCATTCTGGCTCTTTAAACTCTCTGAGAATGGTGTTTGTTTGGGTCTGGAGACTACTTTGTATTATTCATTTATTTCTTTTCTCCGTGCATCCACATCTCTCATCATTTATAACTGTCTTTTCCATCAGTGTTTCTCTCTCAAAATCTCCATTCCCAGTTATTTCTTTTTATGTTTGTATTGTTTTATTGGTCACGATCATTCAAATTGTAAAACATAATTTATGACAATCCTTAGCATTCATGAGAAGTCCGGAGAGAGAATAAAATGGTAACAGCTGGAATTCATGCAGCCAAAGTCAATGTATGAGTAGGAAAAAAGGGATCTCAGCCCTACTTGCTGTTCACTTTTATTGGTGCCTTCCTCAGACTACCCGTCACCTGAACAGCCCCAACAACAATGGATAACAATGCCCTATGGTTGCCAATATTTTTCATGCAACATTTTCATTTCTCCAAACCTTTCCAATTAATTGGCCTATCAATCACTTTTCAAAATATTTGTTTTCAGACACAAGTAGGCTCAAGAGAAAATAGCGACAGTGTGCCTCTGAAGGCAACTGTCTTTATGGTAGACCTACACCATCAGGCATGGCCTGTTCATCTATGGGCTCCCAATTAGTCAGGGCTGCAGGAACAGGTGACACTTAGCTATCGTTCGCCGGTAAAGGTGCTGCTTGTGGGGGATTGCTGCTGCTGCTTCAGGTGACAGTGGTGGTGGTGATACCATTATTGGCTATATCAAAACCTTTTTTATTTGCAACTTGCAAACATAAAAGCTTGATGGGGAACTCTAAATTGACTTGCACACTTTGCTCAGTTAGTCAACCAAGATTTACATACAGTTTAACAAACAAGAGGCTAATATAGAGCTTTAGTTGCAGAATATAAAATAAAACATAGGGCCTTCTTGTGCATGTCTGTGGCATTGAGCAAAAAAGAGGTGTGCTTCTGGCAACCTGACCTATGACTAATGGATAGAAGTTTTCTTGTTCCAATTCTTGAGTTGGACCCAAACAGGATGTTTTAAAAGATTTACAGGCGATTCAGCGGTCCATAATTTGACTCTGCAGTCAAAGAGTAACTATTGAATGAAAAAAGTCTTGAACTACAGGTTAACATTGTCCAACACATAATTTGTCACTTCTTTCTAGGCTGACATGATCCAACCCCCTATCCTAATTTTCAGACCATCTTGCCTGAAACACACTTTGTCTCGCTTTATCAATAATTCACTTCCTACACAATGTCAGCTGTCAGATAGTGCTGAATCATTGTACCATTGATGGTTCTGCTGCTGCTGCCCTGTGGCACTGCAGGCCTCCTACACCACACAGGCTTCTATCAATTCTAACCCCACCAGTGCTATACTCTGTATGTGGTTCATTGGCACATCTATATCATTATTTTTACCCAATGAACAGACTTAATTGTATAGTAATAGTGGTGTGTATCCAAGGTGTTCAATCAGGAACAGGCCTTCTACAGGAATTGTTGTTCGGCATAATAGAATGGCTACCTGCACCCCTAGCACAATCTGACACTGCCCGACACCCTCACAGTCTTGGGGAGATGGGGGGGAGCGGATGTTTAGGATAATGAAATAGTCACCTGTGGCATGTGTTTACATGCTGCAGTATGAGCTCTCCTCCTCTTACTGTGGATCACTCCCTTTACTGTATAAGGCAGATGTTGATTGAAGCCCCTCGGAAGGAGGGTATAGATAGATGTAATACAGCTGGTAGGGGGAGGGGTGGGCAGTCTACGCCTGCCCTCATCGGTGAGGAATACATTTTCTTCATGTTGTTTTTTTCTCTTTTTGTTGTTGTTGTTGTCCTTGCTGTTTTCATTGTTGTTGCATTGTGCCTCCACTTATTGCCAAAGACACCACTGCAGCAGTGGCTAAGTAATTTACCTGATATGCTGTAAGCCTTCGTAGAGAACTTGATGTCAAAGGTTTACTTTAATGGCGAGACCAGAACAAACAAGAAAGGTTTGTTTTGAGCCTGAGTAATGACTGCCATTAAATGCCCTGAAAGGTTAGAAAACACATTTGTAGAGAACTAGACATGAGGGGAGAAAGGGGGCACAGAGTCAACCATGTTGAGTACTTAAAGAGCTGAGAGAGAAAGGGGCTGAGACTGCATCTATCATGATGCTTTGTAATCATAGCTAGTTGGTAACAACTCCACTGAGTTGAAATGGTACCATTCCAAAAAGGTGCTTCGCATCGAGAAACACAACAGAAGAGAAGCTCTCTCCCTCATCTGACAACCGGCAATATCAATAAAACACCATGCGGGTTGGGACAGGACAGGAAAAAAAAGAGAAGAAAATGCTTAACCAATGTTCTTTATGATTGGGCTGTGACTTTCAACCTTAGTTAAGAGTCATTCCAGAAGAAGCAGGCCTACTGATATTATTGTAATGTTGGGGCATTGTTACTGTGCTTGTACAGATAGTCTGGGCACATTTCTGCTCTGTGCGGGTTTTACAGGATGAAGCCTCTGAGACTCTGAGTCTGACTTTGGATATAACAGAGAGGGTTAGAGTGGAAGGGTCAGGGATTAGGTGATGATAGAGGCAGGGGAGGGCAGGATGAAAGTAGGGACTTTACATTTAGTGTGTGGCTTGTTGGGGTGATTGCAGAGATATCCATTCTGGTATTGGCAGGCTATAGTAGGCTCATGGTGATTTAGTGCATGCGGAAAGGGATTTTTTTGGTTCATGAGGGGAAACTTTCTGTGTTCAAAAAAACTCCAAGAAGAACTTACTTCTTTTTCACTCTTCTCTTACCTCTCAGCTAATTGTGCTCTGATGCTTCAGCTTAGGTTTCCATTAGGGGTATACATGTCTGGAGAATATAGACAAGAGGTAAAAATTGTACCTGCAGTTATGGCATTATGGTCGCAGAAGGTTTGCAAAGGTCGTTATTGGATTCCAAAATTTTCTTTCATGACAAAGGTAGGGCTAGCATTTGCTGTCATGATTTAAAATCTAGTGGGTAGTCCCATAGTTTCTATATCAGTCCTTGAGTCTTTATTTAGTTTTATTGCAATGAGATTGTAATTTTTTTGATGATATTTGTTGTTTTGGCTGAGAATGATGTATATTACTGCGCTGGAAAAAATGATAAATTTGTTGGCAATACAACACATAGGATAGACACATAAAAACAATTGACAATAAGAGCTATGTCAGATAGATACCAAAAACAAAAGGAAAATGCTTACCCAGGCCCCAACCCCCCTTCAATAAAGCCTTCATCTAGCCATTGGCCATTATTGCAGGGACTTCCAAAGATAGCTGCATCAGATTCTGATAAGGATAAATCAGGGCAGTGGGATCGCCTGAGGCTAGGCACTATTTGGGTATGTGGCCCACAGTGGTATCTTAGCATCTGGGGGAATCAGGAAGGCTTTAGATAAATTTAATAAGTTTCTTTGTGTTTTCATTCTGGCTCTTTAAGCTTCCTGAGATGGGTGAGGCTGTGGGTGTGGAGACCTCATCCCATTATTCACCTAATTCTTTCATTCTCCCGGCATCCATATATCTCATCATCTATTACTCTGTCTTTTCCATCACAGCCTCTCTCTCCCAAACTCACTTCTGAATTATTCCTTTTTGGGCTTGTATTATTTCTATTTACCCCAAGCGTTTGAGTAACAAAACATGATTGATGACATCTCCTTAGCTCTGAGTGAAAATAAAATGATAACAACTCAAATTCATGCAGCCAAAGTCGATGTATGAATGAGAAAATAAAGACAATGATATCTCAACCATACACACTGGTCACATTTATTGGTGCTTTCCTCAGACCATCTGTCACCTGAATAGCTCCAACAATAATGGCGCATAACTTTCCTCAGTTGCCATCATTCAGATTGCAAACATTTTTCCACACAACATTTATATTTCTCCGACTGTCTCAAATTCCTTGGGCTTTCAATCATAATTCAAAATTTTTTCACACACACATTGGATCAAGTGAAAATGGCAACAGTGCGACACTGAGCTTAGGGGCATACTTTGAAAAAAAGTAGACTGGCCAGTGCCTCCCTTCTCTTCACCTCCTGGCTGGTAAATCATTCGTGAAAGCTACCCTAATAGCTACCAGGAATAAAAGTGGTTAACTATTTAGAATCTTCAGAATTGGCATCGATATCCAAGCTCATCCTAAAAGGTAGGCTAGGGCAGTGTGCCGACCTGAAGAAATCTTTTCATCAGCCATAAATGATTGGAAATATAGTGTCAAAGACGGTTTCAAAGTTGGTGTTAAAGATATTGATTCTACTTTGTCCCACAACAGTCTCACAACCGCTATAGGTCTGAGGGAACCACCATCGACCACAACAGAACCACCCCAGCACCACAGGCACCATCAACCCCTGTCAGCTGTGCTCCATTCATCTATAGGCTCCCAATTTGTCAGGGCTGCAGGAATGGTTGACACCTAGCTATCGGTCTGTGGTAAGGGTACTGCTTGTGGGGGATCTCTGCTGCTATCGGGGGGGGGGGTGGTGATGCTATTGTTGGCTATATCTCTAAATGTATATTTCATTTCTCAGCAAATGGCGAACCATAACAAATCATGGAGTGCAGAGTTATCATATTGCATAAATGCAGCCATTGGAAGTAGATCACCAGTGTTGCATTAAACTAGATTATTGGTTCTCAAAATAGTTCTAAATTCAAAGGAAAAGTAATATTTAAATCAACCAAGACGTACATACAATGAACACACTAATAACAAAAGCTTCAGTAAGGTCAGTCCAGAGTACTGAAAAAAATATCCTACTGTTCATGACTGCAGCATTGTATCATCTTTATGTGCCTTCTTATCAATAATGAAATCATCTCACAAAATGTGATATCAGCTGACTGCAAGTAAGGTATAATTATAACATTGCAGCCCTGTGGCATTCCACATATCTAACATATCACCAACCAGTGATGTACCATATAGCTGAATACTTGTCTATGCCATGAATAGGCAAATCAGATAATATGGCCATAATAGTCTGTGTCTAAGCCCTTTATTCAAGACCAGTGCTTATTTACAGATCCAGTCCTCCTACAGGCCAATGCAGCATTTTTGGGGAAATGTCGCTCAGCATAATATAATAGCATGGTTATCTACACCCCTAGCACAGTCTGACACCAGCTGACACTCTCACAGTCTGGGGGGAGGAGGGGATGTCAGGGATAATGAAACAGTCACCTGCAGCCTGTGTTTAAGTGCTGCTGTGTGATACACTCTTCTTACTGTGTATCACTCCATTTACTTTATAAGGCAGATGGTGATTGAAGCGCCTCAGGGGGAGGGTATAGATAGATGTGATACAGCTGGTGGGGGGATGTTGGGCATTTTTTTTACATATCATAGTTTCTCTTTTCATTGTTGTTGTGCTCACTGTTTTCATTGTTATTGTATTGTGCCTCCTCTCAAGAACATATTGTCGAAGGCACCACTGCCATATTTGCCTTATATGCTGTAGACTTTGGTAGAGAACTTGATGTCAAAGGTAAACTTTAATAGTAAGACCAGAACAAACAAGAAAGGTTTATTTTGAGCCTGGACAATGCATGGCATTAAATGCCCTGAAACCAGTATTTGCAAAGGACCAGACAAGGGACACAGGGTCATCAGGGTCAATACTTAAGAGCTGAGAGAGAACGAGTGTGAAGCTAGAAGCAAGTTAAGATAGAGAGACACTTCTAGAGAGAAACTTTCCCTTTTGAAGGAATGCCTTTTAAGCCACAACTTCCCTCCATTCAGCTTAATCTGGCTTCTTTATCAAGTTGAATTCTGATACGCAAAGTGCTACTTTTAACCTGTGATCATTATATATATGTTTGCTTGCATAGTATGTCCCATTGTTTACTTGCTGGACTGAAGCTATCTTTTTCATGCAGTACGCTTGTTTTTGGCTGATATCAAAAGACTTTACTTGTGGAGGATTCTTTGCCACGCTTGAAATGCTACTATTCTAATAAGGTGCTTCCCACAACAATCCATTGAGAAACACAACAGGAGAGAAGCTCCCCAATCTGAAACCAGTAATATCAATAAAGCACCATGAGCGTTGGGATAGGGCAGGGAGAGCCCTGGTAGTTATGACACTGTCATAAGTATCGACATCACACAGGTCCCCAATGGAAATACCCAGTCACATGGGAATGCTGTACTGATTAATATAGATAGCCAGTCCAGCCCTGCAGCTGGGAGGAACTTTGTGAAGGTATAGTTGGATCATTGGTATTTGAAGGCCAAACTTACTGATGATTAAACTAGCTCCCGCCGTCCCAAAAAAAAAATTAAAAAAAATAAAAGCAAAGTTCTTTTTGATTCCAAATAGTGTTAGAAATGCATTTTAAAGATGTGACCTTGTTTTATAAATGTGTACAGCACTCTATTTGTTTCAGGTGTTTATATGATTGGGCCTTGACTTTTAACCTAATTTTACAGTCATTCCAAAATGAGTGCTTTTACAGATAGTCTGGTCACATTCCTGCTCTCTGCGGGTTTTACAGGATGAAGGCTCTGAGGCTCTGAGGCTGACTTTGGATATACCAGAGAAGGTTAGGGTGGAAGGGTCAGGGGTTTAGTAATGATTGAGGGGGAAGAAAACGGGATGAGAGTAGGGGCTTTGCATTGAGTGTATGGCTTGGTGGGCTGATTGCAGAGATATCCCGTCTGGTATGAGTAAGCTGTAGTAGGGTAACAGCTAACCTGGTAAGAGGATATTCAGGGTTCATGAGGGATATTTTTCCTGTTTAGAAAAAACTTACTTTCTTTTAACTCTTCTCATTTCTCTTAGCTAATTGTGCTCTAATACTTCAGCTTAGGTTTACTGGATATACATTTCTGGAAAATATTGTAATTGCAGCTATTGCTTTATGGTCACAAAAGCATGGCAGAGGTCCTACATGCTTACCAACATTAGATATGTGTCTTTCTGACATAGGTAGGGCTAGGGTTGGCTTCATGTTTCAAAATCTAGTGAGCACTTCCATAATTTGCTTTCAGTCCTCAATTTGTTAATTTGATATTATTTAAATGAGATTTAAATGTAGATTTGTTGATGCTATTTGCTTTATTGGTTAAGATTGATTAATATGGCTTTGCCAGCAAATATAATAGCTTTGTGAGTAATCAAACACATATAATATACAAATGAAAACAATTCCAAAGAACATCAGATACATACCCAATGGACCATGCCATCCGAGGACCCAGTAACCTCCCGTCTTCACCCTCCCTCTCACTATAAATCTCTGACAGGACTTCCAAAGATAGCCTTATCAGATTATGATGAGAATAAATCAGGATGGTGAGATTGCCCGAGGCTGGGCACTATTTGGCTATATGGCCCATGGTGGTATCTTAGCATCAGTCTCTGGGGGAATCAGGGAGGCTTTAGATGGCGAAATAGGGTTCTTTGTGTTTCCGTTCTCACTCTTTAAACTCTCTGAGAATGGTGTTTGTTTGGGTCTGGAGACTACTTTGTATTATTCATTTATTTCTTTTCTCCCTGCATCCACATCTCTCATCATTCATAACTCTGTCTTTTCCATCGCGGTTTCTCTCTCAAAATCTCCATTTCCAGTTATTTCTTTTTAGGTTTGTATTGTTCCATTTGTCACAATCGTTCAAATTGTAAAACATGATTTATGACTATCCTTAGCATTCATGAGAAGTACAGAGAGAAAAAGAAATAGGAACAGCTGGAATTTATGCAGCCAAAGTCAATGTACGAGTAGGAAAAAAGGGATCTCAGCCCTACTTGCTGTTCACTTTTATTGGTGCCTTCCTCAGACCACCCGTCACCTGAACAGCCCCAACAACAATGGATTACAATGCCCTATGGTTGCCAATATTTTTCATGCAACATTTTCATTTCTCCAAACCTTTCCAATGAATTGGCCTATGAATCACTTTTCAAAATATTCGTTTTCAGACACAAGTTGGCTCAGGAGAAAAGGCAAATGACTTTATGGTAGACCGACACCGTCAGGCATGGCCCATTCATCTATAGGCTTCCAATTAGTCAGGGCTGCAGGAATAGCTGACACTTAGCTATCGTTCGCCGTTAAAGGCGCTGCTTGCGGGGGATTGCTGCTGCTGCTTCAGGTGACAGCGGTGGTGGTGGTACCATTATTGTTCGGTTGTTCAATTAGTCGACCAAGATTGACATACAGTTTTACAAACAAAAGGCTGATATAGAGATTTAGTTGCAGAATATATAACAAAACATATGGCTTTCTTGTGCATGTCTGTGGTATTGAGCAAAGAAGAGGTGCGCTTCTGGCAACCTGACCTATAATTAATGGATAGCATTGTTCTTGTTCCAATTCTGGTTTTGGACCCAAAAAGGATGTTTTAAAAGAGTTACACGCGATTCAAAGGTCTGTAATTTGACTCTGCAGTCAAAGAGTCACTATTGAATGGAAAAAGTCTTGAACTACAAGTTAACATTGTCCAACACATAATTTGTCACTTCTTTCTAGGCTGACATGATTTGACCCCCTATCCTAATTTCAGACCATGTTGCCTAAAACACACTTTGTCTCGCTGTATCAATAACTCACTCCCTACACAAAGTGTGATGTCAGCTGTCAGATAGTGCTGAAACATTGTACCATTGATGGTTCTGCTGCTGCTGCCCTGTGGCACTACAGGACTCCTACACCACACAGGCTGCCATCAAGTCTAACACCAACAGCGCTATACTGGTACAGGAGTTTTGATGAATTCTAGCGCAAACCTGGAATGCAATACCATACAGCTGAAAATTCAGGAATGACTCGTTATTATATTAGGTCTGACCTCTTAAAAGCCTAGAGTGTCCTATGTGCGCTTCCATAAAAAAACAGGCTTAATCCAATATGGCTGCCAGATGACCAGAATTCGCTCTCCCATGAAGATTATATGACTGCTAGAATGATTTTAACCTTCCCTATCCCCCTTAATTGAGTATCAGTGGTGTAATTGGTCTATTGCTACAAAAAGCAGTTCCTTAGCAACAGCATGGTTGCTTTAAGTATTGTCATAACAATACCAAAACCAGTCATTCCTGAGATTTTAAAGTTTATTATATCTAATTCCAGGTAAAAACCTTAAGTTCCTGTACTAAAGTCTGTATGTGGTTTGTTGGCAGGTCTATATCATTATCCTTACCCAAGGAACAGACTTAATTGTATAGTAAAAGTGGTCTCTATCCAAGGGTATTCATTCAAGAACAGGCTTTTTTGGAGACCCAGTGCTCACACAGGCCAACACCGCATTCTCCCGCAATTGTTGTTCAGCATAAAAGAATGGTTACCTGCACCCCTAGCACAATCTGACACCAGCTGACACCCTCACAGTCTGGGATGGTGAGATTTCCTGTAATGGTCACCTGCAGCCTGTGTTTACGTGTGGCTGTGCAAGCCCCACTCTTCTTACTCACGTAGGAGCGTCAACAAAATAATCTGTCCAATCTTAAAAGGTTATTCTTCAAAACGTTACTATCTTAAAGTCAATGGACCATCTTAACAAAACATCTATTTAAGATAACCAGTTTTACATTTCATTCCCTAGAACCTAAGACAGAATTAAGATTGTTTTAATTGTCTTAAAATCAGTCTTTATCTTATCTTAACCTATTTTAATCCTATCTTAAACTACACAGTCCATTGTAGGATAGGCGAGTCGATTTATATGAGGTATAACTGGGTTGTTGGTATCTCAAGGCCAATCTTGCAGAAGATTGAACTCCCCCCCCCCCCCAAGAAATTAAAGAAATACATTAAAGCAACGTAATTTTGATCCCAAATAGTTTTGAACACAATATGCTTTTTAGAAATGCATTTTGAAGATGTCACTTTATTTTATGTGTGTGTACAGCATATCAATTATTTTTGCGCTTTTTCATTTGATATGATTGGGCCTTGATTTTCAGCCTACATTGAGAGTCATTCCAAAAAAAGCAGGCCTACTGACATTATTTTAATATTACAGCATTGTTTCTGTGCTTATACAGATAGTCTGGTCACATTTCTGCTCTGTGCGGATGAAGCCTCTGAGACTCTTTGTATGACTTTAGATATAACAGAGAGGGTTAGGATAGAAGGGTCAGGGATGTGGTGGTGATTGAGGGAATTGGGAGCTGGATGAGAGTCCGGTCTTAACATGGACTGTGCAGCTTCTCCGGGTGATTGCAGAAATATCCAGTCTGGTACGGGCAGGTTTACAGCTAGCCTCATGGGGATTTGGTGTATGCTGAAAGGGATTTTTTTGGTTCATGAGGGGACACTTTCTCTGTTTAAAAAGAAAAAAAAACTTACTTCTTTTTCACTCTTCTCTTTTCTCTCAGCGAATTGTGTTCTGATGCTTCAGCTTTGGTTTCCATTAGGAGTATTCATTTATACATATATTAAAGGAAAATATTTTAATTGCAGCTATAGCTTTATGGTAATGGAAGATACAGAAGTTGCTTTTGGATTCCAAAGTTTGCTTTCCAGACACAGGTAGGGCTAGCATTTGCATGTTTTAAAATCTAGTGGGTAGTCCCATAATTTTAATATCAGTCCTTGATTCTTTATTTGGTTTTATTGCAATGAGATTTGTTGTGTTGGCTGAGAATGATATATATTACTGTGCTAGGAAAACTAGTGATCAGGACATTGCTTAGGGGAATACTTTGAAAAAAAAATAGATTGGCCAGTGCCGCCCTTCTCACCACCTCCGGGCTGGTGAAATCATTTGTGAAAGTTACCCTACCAGGAGAAAAAGTGGGTAACTATTTAGAACCGTCAGAATTGGCATCGATCTCCATGCTCATTATGAGAGGAGGCTAGGACAGTGTGCCAACCCAAAGAAATCTTTTCACCAGCCATTAATGATAAGAAAGATGGTTGCCAAAGATGGCTTCAAAGATGGTGTTAAAGATATTGATTCTACTTTGTCCCTCAACAGTCTCACAACCGCTATAGGTCTGTGGGAACCACCATCAACCACAACAGAACCACCGCAGCACCACAGGCACCATCCACCCCTGTCATCTGTGCTCCATTCATCTTTAGGCTCCCAATTTGTCACTTAGGTATTGGTCTGTGGTAAGGGTGCTGCTTGTGGGGGATTGCTGCTGCTACTGGGGGAGGGGGGGGGGGGTGGCGATGCTATTGTTGGCTATTAGACTGGTGGCAGAATTTTGAAATGTCACTCTAGGAGGAACGGAATGTTACAGGGTGGCATCCATGCCAGACTTTTAGTATGACCTGTACTGATCAGGTTCAGGGTGGATGCCACGCGCAGAAATCGTTTTTCTCTGAAATAGGGCCCGATAAAGGCAGCCATTACCGAATATCATAAATTTGGCCATATCTTGGTGAGAAATGATGTTATTGAGTCATTTAAGGTGTCTAAATCCACATTCTCAGGGTCTAGGAATACTATGGAAGCATCCAATTTCCTTTCCCATGGATATCTTGTACAATATTGGGGTAGCCATTACCGAAATTCATGATTTTGGCCATATCTTGGTGAGAAATGATGTTATTGAGTCATTTAAGGTGTCTAAATCCACATTCTCAGGGTCTAGGAATACTATGGAAGCATCAAATTTCCTTTTGCCATGCATATCTTGTACCATATTGGGGTAGCCATTACTGAAATTCATGATTTTGGCCATATCTTGGTGAGAAATGATGTTGTTGAGTCATTTAAGCTGTCTAAATCCACATTTTCAGGGTCAAGGAATACCATGGGATCATCAGATTTCCTTTGCCATTCATATGTTGTACCCTTTTGGGGTAACCATTACCAAAATTCACAATCTTTGCAAATGTTAAAGTGGCTTAATCCCCATTTCCAGGGTATGAGAACACAGTGCTGGCATCATGATCACTTATGTTCTCTCAGGCGTATTTTGCCCATTACATGGCATATGCCTAACAATGACCTCATTGTACTGCATCTATGACTCTTTATGAATCTCAATTAGTTTAGCCATATTGAGAGCCAAAAAGACTTAGTCCTATAATGGTGCACTATGGCCTATGTCTTAGCATTAAAGTAGTATTGTGACCATCACTATAATTTACAAGCTACTTTATACCTTCATTTCAAATAGGGAACATGTCAGAAACCACTGATTTACAACATAATAGTATATAAAATTAATGATATGAAATATCTTTTGGTGCCATGATGATTCAATGTAATCAGGAAACTCTTAATGCTGGTCTCTTGCTGGTGGTGAATTAAACTGTGGCATAGGAAATGTGGGGCAAGAATATCTGTTTTGGGTAGAGGAGCTAAAATGCCCCATCCCTCATGAAAAAACACCCTTCAAAAACTTGAACCACAGCTGATAGACATGGCATTTACTCTGTCTACTAATAACTGCAATCTGGCAAGTCAGACTTTTCCAGTGGATCCAATTTCTGTACTAAAAGAGCTTTTTTCTCCCCTCCACTGGCCTAACTCATAATAAATATATCTGCTGTTTAGTCTGAGTTCTATATGTTCAATGCTGTAAGATCTGCAGTTTCAACTGTGGTCTTATCAGGGTGTAAGTATAATGTCATCAATAAAGGGTACAGGGTTATATGGGGAATGATGACATGTGCATGCTGTTCCCATAGTATAACATTTCACACACAAAAAGTAAAATGACGATACAGGAGAGCTGGGTCTTAAAAATGTGATGATGTCATACTTGAATGGCTCCTAAAGGTACCAGGTGAAAAGAGTTTCAGCAGATGTTGGCATTGAACTCATGCTTCCTACCTAGAGATCCCAATGTCATAATCACATGACCAATCCACCTCATACTGATCAGAGCTGGTTATCTTGTAAATGTCAATCACTCTAGCTAGGGGTATAGGGTGCAGCCATTTTAGGTATACACATGTACTCATAATATTCTATGGTTCCCTACTATTCCCTACATATGATGAAATACTGTATTTGTTAAGAATTGATTGTTGTTTGTTTGTATAGTTTAACTTTCAGTTGGCCCATGATAGGAATCCAGAGTATACCACAGCATGAAAGAGGGCAGCATAGGTGGAGTCAAAATGCAGGGTCCTTCTAAGCCCATACAACAGTGTGCAATTAGTCAGGTGTAATGCATCCTAAGACACTGCACCACCCTCCATTCCTATTTAGTCAGGGTCTGTGACATCTAAATATATCAACTATAGTTGATGCCATGCCAGGGTGAGGATCCACTATAGTGATCATAATTATAGAATTCAGCAAAGCCTCACCCCTAGTAAAAGTTCTTGCAAAACCTCTTACCCTCACAGCTAACTACATGCAGTTAGCCCTCACTTTGTCAAATTTGGAAAATGTTCTTACTCATTCTATACTGAAATAGCCAAGAAGACATTAGTTAACTGACCATGATTCCAGTAATGATGGATATGTTGTATCAAGGGCTGGTACCCCAAACCTCGCCAAGTGGCATAAAATTGGTAATTATGGCAATAAATGATGATACCATCAAATTATAGTACACCAATTTAGTATCTCATAGTAGGATGATATAAAGATGAGTTTAATACACAATGATGTAAAGACGAGATACAGCAATAAGAGAAACCAATCCTAGAGGTTGCGTACCAAAGTACATATTCTGGTTGTACACGGTGAACACGCCTTCCATATATTTCTGTTCACAAACTTTTAGATAACTTGCACATAGAATTATTGTAAAGATTAGACTCAGTCTATGCCCATCTATTTCTATACCCAGATACACTCACCTGAGAATATAACAACTACACCTATAAGATCTACAGCCTAGATACATAACAATTGGTGGATGGTAATGAACAATTTGCAAGTTTCCTATTACACATAATTATATGTTTATGCATTCTATTTTAATGTATCCCTGACTTTCAAGGCCTAAGTCTGTATGGGCTTATAACTTGTAAGCTCTCAATATCCTTTCTATGACTCACTTCGATGCCATAGCTAGGTGGATACCATTATGAACTGAAAATCTGTGCTACCCAGGGTATTTTATGTGATGAAACCCTTTAAATATGAAACAGCTTTGTAACATTTTGTTATTGTTAAGCCTAAGGCAAGGTCGGAGTAAGAAAACATAATCAATGCCACCACTGTCTTCTCATACCTTGAAAATGTGGGTTTAGCCACTTTGATATTTGCAATAATACAGCATAAACTGTGAATTGTGGTAATGGCTACCCCAACAGAGTACAAGATATGTATGGGAAAGGAAATCTGATACTCCCATAGTATTCCTAGACCCTGAAAATGTGGATTATGACAGCTTAAATGACTCAATAACATCATTTCTCACCAAGATATGGCCAAAATCGTTAATTTCGGTAATGGCTACCCCAATATGGTACAAGATATGCATAGGAAAGGAAATCTGATGATCCCATGGTATTCCTAGACCCTGAGAATGTGGATTTAGACACCTTAAATGACTCAATAACATCATTTCTCACCAAGATATGGCCAAATACATGATTTTCGGTAATGGCTGCCTTTATCGGGCCCTATTTCAGAGAAAAATGATTTCTGCGCATGGCATCCACCCTAAACCTGATCAGTATAGGTCATACTTAAAGTCTGGCATGGATGCCACCCTGTAACATTCCGTTCCTCCTAAAGTGATTTCTAGACGTCATTTGAAATTCTGCCTCCAGTCTATATATCTCTAAAATGCATATTTCATTTCTCAGCAAATGGCGAACCATAACAAATCATGGTGTGCAGAGTTATCATACTGCATGAATGCAGCCATTGGAAGTAGATCGCGAGTGTTGCATTAAACTAGATTATTGGTTCTCAAAATAGTTCTAAATTCAAAGGAAAAGTAATATTTAAATCGACCAAGACGTACATGCAATGAACACACTAATAACAAAAGCTTCAGTAAGGTCACTCCAGAGTACTGAAAAAAATATCCTACTGTTCATGTCTGCAGCATTTTATCATCTTTATGTGCCTACTTATTAATAATGAAATCATCTCACAAAATGTGATATCAGCTGACTGCAAGTAAGATATAATTATGACATTGCAGCCCACATATCTAACATATTACCAACCAGTGATGTACTTTATAGCTGAATACTTGCCTATGCCATGAATAGGCAAATCAGATAATATGGCAATAATAGTCTGTGTCCAAGCCGTTTATTCAAGACCTGCGCTTATTTACAGATCCAGAGCTCCTACAGGCTAATGCAGTATCTTTGGGGAAATGTCGCTCAGCATAAAAGAATAGCATGGTTATCTGCACCCCTAGCACAATCTGACACAAGCTGACACCCTCACAGTCTGGGGGGGGGATGTCAGGGATGATGAAACATTCACCTGCAGCCTGTGTATACGTGCTGCTGTGTGATTACTGTGGATCACTCCCTTTACTGTATAAGGCAGATGGCGATTGAAGCCCCTTCGTGGAGGGTATAGATAGATGTAATACAGCTGCTGGGGAACTTGTGGGCAGTCTACTCCTGCTCTCATGGGTGGGGAATATATGTTCTTTACATGTCATTGTTTCTCTTTTTTGTGTTGTTGTCCTTGCTGTTTCCATTGTTGTTGCATTGTGCCTCCTCTTAAGAACATATTGCCAAAGGCACCACTGCCATATTTGCCTGATATGCTGTAGACTTTGGTACAGAACTTGATGTCAAAGAATAACTTTAATAGTAAGACCAGAACAAACAAGAAAGGTTTATTTTGAGCCCCGGCAATGCATGCCATTAAATACCTAGAAAGGTCTGAAACAGCAGAGGGCCAGACAAGGGACACAGGGTCATCCCGGTGATTGCACAAAGAGCTGAGACAGAAAGAGAGTGAAGCTAGAAGAAAGTTAAGAAAGAGAGACACTTCTAGAGAGAAACTTTGGGAATGCTGTACTGATTAATATAGGAAGCCAGTCCAGCCCTGGAAGCTGGGAGGGATTTTTATGAGGTATAGCTGGGTTGTTGGTATCTCAAGGCCAATCTTGCAGAAGATTGAACTCCCCCCCCCCCCCCCCCAAAAAAAAAAATAGAAATTAAAAAAATACATTAAAGCAACGCAATTTTGATCCCGAATAGTGTTGAACACAGTATGATTTTTAGAAATGCATTTTATGTGCGTGTACAGCATATAAATTTTTTTGCGCTTTTTCATTTGATATGATTGGGCCTTGATTTTCAGCCTAAATTGAGAGTCATTCCAAAAGAACCAGGCCTACTGACATTATTTTAATATTACAGCATTGTTTCTGTGCTTATACAGATAGTCTGGTCACATTTCTGCTCTGTGCGGATGAAGCCTCTGAGACTCTTTGTGTGACTTTAGATATAACAGAGAGGGTTAGGATGGAAGGGTCAGGGATGTGGTGGTGATTGAGGGAATTGGGAGCTGGATGAGAGTCGGGTCTTAACATGGACTGTGCAGCTTCTCGGGGTGATCGCAGAAATATCCAGTCTGGTACGGGCAGGTTTACAGCTAGCCTCATGGGGATTTGGTGTATGCTGAAAGGGATTTTTTTGGTTCATGAGGGGACACTTTCTCTGTTTAAGGCTGTGACTCGCGACCTTGGGCCAATGTTTTTGTCTCCGACCGGGTGCCAGCTCTGACCGGGTGTCAGCTCTGACCGGCCTGAATAAAATCGGGTTATTTAGGGCAGATGGAGATAGAATTTGGCTGAAAAGGTTAATGAATGTTATAACTCTCTAAACTAGTCATTAGTTGTCCATTTCTATCATCTTCTGCCCTAAATAAGCCGTTTTTATTCAGGCCAGTCAGAGCTGGCACCTGGTCAGAGCTGGCACCCGGTCAGAGACAAAAACATTGGCCCAAGGTCGTGAGACACAGCCTTAAAAAGAAAAAGAAAAACTTACTTCTTTTTCACTCTTCTCTTTTCTCTCAGCGAATTGTGTTCTGATGCTTCAGCTTCGGTTTCCATTAGGGGTATTCATTTCTTGAGAATATATATACATATATATAAAAGGAAAATATTGTAATTGCAGCTATAGCTTTATGGTCATGAAAGATTTGCAGAAGTTGCCTTTGGATTCCAAAGTTTGCATTCCAGACATAGATAGGGCTAGCAATTGCATGTTTTAAAATCTAGTGGGTAGTCCCATATTCCATAATTATAATATCAGTCCTTGATTCTTTATTTGGTATTATTGCAATGAGATTGTACTTTTGTAGATGATATTTGTTGTGTCGGCTGAGAATGATGTATATTACTGCGCTGGGAAAACTGATGATCAGGACATTGCTTAGGGGAATACTTTGAAAAAAAAAGATTGGCCAGTGCCGCCCTTCTCACCACCTCCTGGCTGGTGAAATCATTTGTGAAAGCTACCCTACCAGGAGAAAAAGTGGGTAACTATTTAGAACCGTCAGAATTGGCATCAATCTCCATGCTCATTATGAGAGGTAGGCTAGGACAGTGTGCTGACCCAAAGAAATGTTTTCATCAGCTTGAACAATAGGAAAGATGGTGTCAAAGACGGTTTCAAAGATGGTGTTAAAGATATTGATTCTACTTTGTCCCACAACAGTCTCACAACCGCTATAGGTCTGAGGGAACCACCATCGACCACAACAGAACCACCGCAGCACCACAGGCACCATCCACCCCTGTCAGCTGTGCCCCATTCATCTATAGGCTCCCAAATTGTCAGGGCTGCAGGAATGGGTGACACCTAGCTATGGCTCTGTGGTAAGGCAGGATTGCTGCTATTGCTTGCATTGTTAGCCATACCTATATTTCATAGTTCCAAGACTGGAAAACATCAATGTTGCATTGGGAACTTTACACAATGATACCTATGTCATTTGTATCATTGAATGGCACATGATGGCCTGTTGTCTCACTGTGTTACAACAATTATTTTTTTAATTGAAATCCAAAATGTATACAGATGAAATTTGCATGATGCAAGCAGTTAGTCAACCAAGACTTACATACTGTTTTACAAACAAGGGCAAATATAACTTAACTCAAGAATATACTTGAAAATGTATCCTACTGCCTTCCTCTACAAGTCTATAGTATTAGACCTAAACCATATTTATACAGCACAGCATTATTTGTTCCAATTTCTGGGTGTTTGAAATAAAACAAAATTTATAAGTCAGTTGTTTGTCTCTGTTATTCGCAAGTAATTATTGCAAGTGAACATCAAAAGCTGGAGGTCAAAATTGTCATTCAAGACATGATTCTAAGCTACTTTCTAGAATTGACCTCCTTAATATGATTTTCCGACTATGTTGGCTGAAGCACACTCTGTCTCGCTGTATCAATAACTCACTCCCTACACAAAGTGTGATGTCAGCTGTCAGATAGTGCTGAATCATTGTATCATTGTTGGCTCTGCTGCTGCTGCCCTGTGGCACAGCAGGCCTCCTACACACCACACAGCCTGCTATCAAGTCTAACCCCCACCAACACTATACTCTGTATGTAGTTCATTGGCAGGTCTATATCATTATCCTTACCCTAAGAACAGACTTAACTGTATAGTAATAGTTAACCAATAATGTATGGCTGACGGGGTCACAAGGGGTTGTATCAGTCAATATCGGCATGAGTACGAGTGACCCCGTTAGCGATACAATATTAGGTTTATTATACGATTATTCCATTCAAATGCCTTTAATTACCTTATATATGTCCTAATTTCGCCATTTTGAATGATACATAAGTCGTCTTGTACAGAGGGTGCAGTCGCCATGTTGTGAAACTCTTCAGTAGCGGAGGGGAGGAAGCAGAAGCTCTATACTTCAATATAGGCAGCGTTTCCCCAGCTCTGTACCATATCAGCTGTGGCCGAGCGGTTAGCGCATATGGCTCACACGCAAGGGATCCCCGGTTCGAACCTGAGGGTGGACGAGTGGAAACGTAGCAATTTTAAAGGGGCTATATGTATGTGAAAAACCCCCCCAAAATTATTTTAACGACTAGGTAAATAAAGTCCAACTACTACCTTTATAGTAGAAAAAAAAATATGAAAAAATTTTGATTTTAGGAGAAATTACATCAAAAAGAGTGTTTTCTTCCATAACTCGCTAAATAATGCCCCCACAGGGCTGAAAGTCCGTCTATAGTCTCCTCATTTCATCCCCCATATATACCAGCGCCCAGACGGCGTAGCACGTAGAGCATCCGACTTCAAGTCTTGAAGTAGCGTGTTCGAATCACCATGAAACCTCGGATTTTATGTGTGACGAAATTTCGGAAAGCGCTCAGGACCACCGGAAACGGGACGATATCCCCCGGAAACGTGCTGATATCCACCGGAAACATGCCAATATCACTAGATATCAGCACGGGGATATCACCTAAAAAGCACGATGAGTTGTTCAATCGTATAACAATGGTCTCTATTCAAGATGTTTATTCAAGAAAATGGCACCCAGTCAGAGATGGCACCCAGTCAGAGATGGCACCCAGCAGAGACAAAAACATTGGCCCAAGTTTGTGAGACACAGCTAATAGTTGTTTTATCTAGTTAAATTATTATAGTCTCATTTGATACTTACAGTCTCTCATTGGACCCTCCCCTATTCCCTATATCCAAATGTACACTAATCTCTCATGACTGAGGAAGTGGTGGACGATGCTACAACGAGAGGAGGACGCCTAGAGGTCGGGGAGGTGACTGAGGAAGTGGTGGACGATTCCACAACGGGAGGAGGACGCCTAGAGGTCGGGGAGGTGACTGAGGAAGTGGTGGACGATGTTACAACGGGAGGAGGATGCCCAGAGGTCGGGGAGGTGACTGAGGAGGTGCTAGACAATCCTACAACGGGAGGACGACGTCCAGAGGCCAGGGGGCGGCCGGGGGGCGGCCGGGGGGGGGGGGGGCGGTCAGGGACGAGTCTGCAACAGGAGGAGGATGCTTAGAGGTTAGGGAAGAATCCGGGGGAAGAATTGATGAACAGTTGAAATGATTTTATGAATAAAAAGAAATGATGAAACACATATCTTCACTCCTACCCATATCCTTTACCCCTCTATGATCCCCCTGAAAGAAAAAAAAAGAGAAAATGATATGAATGATTATACTAGCACTACTAATAACCCGGGTCACGCTGCATCAACCATGGTCAGTTTAGGTTATCACTCAATGTGTCAACCCTGGTCAGGCTGGGTCTTGGCCCAACGTGTCAACCTTGGTCAGGCTGGGTCATGACCCACCATGACCAGATTTAATTTCAACTAGCGCACTGGGACAGGGGATGTCCCAGCTCTGACCCAACATGACCACAATTTGCTGGGGTGGCTCCCTTAAGTACACTTTCAAAATGATATGTAGCGTGGGGAAGCAATATTAAGCAAGCGAGAGCTCCATTTTCGGCGAAATATAAAAGTGTCGGAGCATACATAAAAGTGTCGGAGTATACAGACCGGCTACATTCGCACGCTTTTTGGCCCCCGTGTGGTGAAATCGGACATAATTTCGACACCGACGAACCGATATTGATTGATAACAGACAAAATATTCCATTACAACACACAAAAATGCGACAGGGGTATTTGTATGATTACAGAGGTGAAACGATGTATGCTCCGACACTTTTAAAAAAAGTCCAAAATCACTATTTTGGCCCTGGGAAGTTTAAAAAAAGAGATAATTACAAAATTCTTTTTCCACGCTTTAATACTAGTGCCGCCCCTTATTTTGATTATATTTGATACAGTCCAGTGCCTTTAATATGAGGCCCATTTTGACCCCCAATATAAAAGTGTCGGAGCATACACGAGTGTCATTTCTGAATTCCAGGACTGTGGAGGAAATTTGGGGCTAGACAGCCAAGTAAACACTCTTAATTATTTGAGTAAACACATATACCAAATAAAAAAAGCTGAATAGGAAGGGATGTGATGGCCTTATACGAAATGGGGGGCTTTTGAATAAAATACAAATTGCCTGGAACCCTGTTTTGGGGGTATTTTCCACTTTGAGGGGCCATAACTCCATAAATAATGGTCCGACAGTTTATTATTTTTTTTCCCGGAAAGCCTAGGGTGTTTTCTCCTACATAAAATCAAGATATATTAGTGATGATTAGGTATGTCCATGAAATAGCTGCTGAAAGGTGAAAAAGACAAAAAAAACACCAATTAGTCCATTTTGGTGGGGTCTGACCCATATGTATATGTTATTGTTTCTCTTTTCATTGTTGTTGTCGTCCTTGCTGTTTTCATTGTTCCTACATTGCACCGCTGCTTAATAACATATCCAAAGGCACCACTGCAGCAGTAGCTAAGACATTTACCTGATATACTGTAGGCCTTGGTAGAGAACTTGAGATCAAAGGTTACCTTTAAACTTTAGACCAGAACGAACAAGATAGGTTTATTTTGAACCTAAAGATAGAAAGACCCTTCTAGGGAGCAAGAAACTAAAGATAGAAAGACCCTTCTAGGGAGCAAGATTTTGTTGTGAAGCGCTACCTTTTTAGTCGTAACTTCCCTCCATTTATCATAATGCTTTATAATCGTAGCTATATGGTAACAACCCCACTGAGTTGAAATGGTACCATTCTATAGACTGATGCAGCAAGAAAGGGTGACTTTTCAGAAAAGTCATTGATAACGTTTTTGAAAATATCTGAAGTGTGACCAATGAGTACATAAATATAACCTCAAAATCATGCATTCTAATATAGACTATTTGAAAGATAACTGTCTTGTGAATCTTCTAATATTAGATGTTTGCTGAAACCAACATAAGCACAACTTTATTATGAAAAGGTCACCCTTCTTGCTGCATTGGTCTATAATAAGGTGCCTCCCACAACAATCGAGAAACACAACAGAAGAGAAGCTCTCTCCCTCATCTGACAACCAGTAATATCAATAAAACACCATGGGGGTTGGGACAGGGCAGGGAGAGGCCTGGTAGCTATGACAATGTCATCAGCATTGGCATCACACTGGTCTCCAATGGAAATACCAAGTCACATGGGAATGCTGTCCTGATTAAAATAGGCAGCAGTCCAGCCCTGAAGCTGTGAGAGACCTTCATGACATATGGCTTGATTGCTGGTATCTCAAGGCCAATATTGCTTAAGATTAGACCAACTCCCCCCCCAAAAATAAGAAAGAAAAATATTGAAGCAATGTTCTTAATGTTTCCAAATAGTGTTGAACACAAAAGATTGTTGGAAATGCATTTTAAAGATGTAACATTATTTTATGTGTACAGCACTTTATTTGTTCCAGAGTGCTTTTACAGATAGTCCGGTCACATTCCTTCTCTCTGCGGGGTTTACAGCATGAAGCCTCTGAGGGCTCTGAGTCTGACTTTGGATATAACAGAGAGGGTTAGAGTGGAAGGGTCAGGGGTTTAGTAATGATTGAGGGAGAAGAAAACGGGATGAGAGTAGGGGCTTTACATTGAGTGTGTGGCTTGGCGGGGTGATTGCAGAGGTATCCAGTCTGGTATTGGTAGGCTATAGCAGGCTAACGGCTAGCCTCATGGTGATTTGGTGTATACTGAAAGGATATGCAGGGTTCATGACAAATATTTTCCCTGTTTAGAAAAACTCACTTTCCTTTCACTCCACTCATTTCTATTAGCTAATTGTGCCCTGATACATCAGCTTAGGTTTACAGGATATACAATTCTGGAAATTATTGTAATTGCACCTATATTTATGGTCACAAAAGGATTGCAGAGGTCCTATATATGCTTACCAACATTATGTATTTGTGTTTCTGACATAGGTAGGGCTAGGGTTTGCTTCATGTTTCACAATCTAGTGAGTACGCTCATAATTTGCTTTTAGTCCTCAATTCATTAATTTAGTATTATTTAAATGAGATTTAAATGTAGATTTGTTGATGCCATTTGCTTTATTGGTTAAGATTGATAAATATGGCTTTGTCAGCAAAAATAATAGCTTTGTGAGTAATCAAACACCTAGAATATACAAATGAAAACAATTGCCAAGAACCTGAGATACATACCAAATGGACCATGCTATCCAAGGACCCAGTAACCTCCCGCCTTCACCCTCCCTCTCGCTGTAAATCTCTGACAGGACTTCCAAAGATAGCCACATCAGATTCTGATGAGAATAAATCAGGATGGTGAGATTGCCTGAGGCTGGGCACTATTTGGCTATATGGCCCATGGTGGTATCTTAACATCAGTCTCTGGGGGAATCAGGAAGGCTTTAGACAGGGAAATAAGGTTCTTTGTGTTTGTGTCTCCACTCTTTAAACTCTCTGAGAATGTTTTTTGTGTGGGTGTGGAGACTACTTTGTATTATGCATTTAATTCTTTCACTCTCACTTCATCCATATCTCTCATCATTCATAACTCTGTCTTTTCCATTGCAGTTTCTCTTTCAAAATCTCCATCCCCAGTTATTTATTTTTAGGCTTGAATTGTTTCATTTGTCACAATCAAATTGCAAAATATGATTTATGACTATCCTTACATTCATGAGAAGTACAGAGAGGAAATGAAATTGTAACAGCTGGAATTCATGCAGCCAAAGTCAATGTATGAGTAGGAAAAAAGGGATCTCAGCCCTACTTGCTGTTCACTTTTATTGGTGCCTTCCTCGGACCACCTGTCACCTTAACAGCCCCCAACAATTAACCAATAATATATGGATATGGCCCACAGCGGGGTGTGTATCGATAAATTTTGACCCGAGGTGCTTAGCACCGAGGTCGTTATTCATCTTTACACACCCCAAGGTCGGCCATATCCATATATTATAGGTTTATTATATGATATTTCCATTCAAATGTCTTTAATTACCTTAAATTCGTCCTAATTTCGCCATTTTGAAGGATTATTGACTGAATATTACCCGAACACCAGTAGCGCCATGTTGTTTTGACATGCCACCAACCCTGCTTGCTGATTGGTGGAGCCTGGCTACGTCATGGTTTCAATCTCCAACACTGAGTCCAACATAGAATTTGGAAGGGGGCCAGCTTGGGGCGCTGTTATAACCAGCGTGTCTGGGACTGGACTATACCTATACTTCAATATAGGCAGCATTTCCCCACCTCTGTACCATATCTACTGTGGCCGAGCGGTTAGCGCGTCTGGCTCATACGCAAGGGATCCCCGGTTCGAACCTGAGGGAGGTGGGGTGAAAACGCAACAATTTTAAAGTGCCTATATGTATGTGAAAGAAAAAACCCTAAAATTATTTTAACGATTAGGTAAGTAAAGTCCAACTACTACCTTTATGGAAAAAAAAAGATTATAAAAAATATTTGATTTTAGAAGAAGTTATATATAATGTATATTATAAATAATTTAGATATAAAGTGAGAGTCGCGCAACCAACCCTGATGTATATCGTAGCACAGGCGCAATGTATATAACTTATAGAGGAAGGTGCAGGAGCAGTGGGGGCCAGTGTACCTCGGTACCCTTGGCACATGTATGGCCTGGTTTCAGGATTCTCTCTTTGTAGTGTTTGAAGAAACTGCAGGTGCACATAGAAGCGGCTGCAGGCTCCAGTGTAGCAGGAGGGAGCTATATATAGGGCAGCACATCCAGTAAACAACTAGTTGCTGCCAGAGAGGATTGGAAACAGGAGACTCTATATCACTGTACCACTGTACTAGGAGGATTTTTATATTGTTTTATAATTCCCTTTATTTCTGCTTGTAGTGGAAATACTCTCAGCAACTATGGGCCCCCCGAAGAAGAAAGTAGTGGCAGCGGCCACTGCAAGGACCAGGTCTGGGAAGACTGCAGCCCAGCCAACCAAGGTTGGGAGACCAGCCAGGAAGACAGTCAACAAGACACCAGTGCCTTCCTCCCCCACCACACAGCCTTCTACACCTTCACTCATCCCTACAGCAGCCACCAATGCCAAGGACATAGAAGGTATGAAGTCACAACTTTCTGATATTGGTTCAATTCTGTCTTTGATGAGGGAAGACCAAGTAAAATCCAACATGGCCGCCAAGGGGGAGGAAGTGCACCGGCAGCATGCCATGAGGTCAGGCAGCCATCTTGAATCTCAACATGTTTCAACTTCTACTAGTGCTCCTACAGCTTCCACAACTTCTAAAGTTCACAAAAAGAAACCTGTAGTTCATGTGAGTGATGATGACTCTGGTTCAGACATGTCTTTGAATTTTGACATAAGTTCTCTAGTGTTGCAGGGACATGGTAGACATAGAGGTAGGCACATGTCTGCTGACCCCTATGCAGCACCCTTCAGAGCCCACAGCTCTACTTCAAGGAAGAGACACGCGACTTCAACCCTCCACACCTTCCCAGAATCTTCAGATGACATGAGGGAGGGACATGAAGTCAGGACACAGGTTGCCCAGCTGCTGGCTGCCAACCTGGGGCCCGTGCCACAAGCATCGGTTGGTAAGAGAACTTTTGCTTACACACACATTGTCAGGGGAAAGAAGAGAGCCAGAGCCAGCTTAGGTGAGCTTAACGAGTCAGAGTATAATTGGGGATTCTTACAGTGTATATTCAATGACAAGAACACAGAGCAAGAAAGGAAACAGATGGTGAGGCATCTAGAGGAAGTAAATGAAGACGCTATGGTGTACGAATGGGAGGATGTTAGGGAGTGGTCAGAGGAGGTCGCATCAAGAGTGGCCTCCTCTGATGATAGGCTCACATGGGGGCATACCTATCAAATAGACAAACTTAGATCAAAGATTTCCCAAGTCAGGAAGAAAGCAAGCCACAGCACAGGGAAGGGGGATGATGAGACTACATACAAGATGTCAGCAGAGGTGGCCGCAGCCAACAAAGCTCCCCCATGTAGGCAGTTTAACATGGGCCAATGTCAGTCACATGGGGACCATGTCTTCAACGGGTTTAGGCACCTCCACATTTGCTCATTCTGCATTTATAACAAGTGTGCGTTCTACTCCCACCCCGAGCATAGCTGTAAGACAAAGCAGGTCAAACAAGAAAGGAAGAACTGGTACCAGAACAAGCAGGGTCAGAGCCAGGGGTATAGCAACCAAGGGTACAACAACCAAGGGGGTAGCAACCAGAACGGGAACAAGAAGGAGGGATCGGGGTTTGGGAAGTAACTCCTAGAAATCCAGGGACACTAGATGAGGATCCCCCACTTGACATTCAGCAAGCCATGGATCTGAGTCAAGTGGTCTCTACCACAAACACTGTACCTTCATGCAACCCTGTACCTAGCAATACCCCTGTACTTAACCTGGAGCAACAGGCCCCTGTACTTAACCAGACAAAGCACGACAAGGACAATTCTAACATCAGAGTAAGGTGTAGCCAGCCTCTCAAGGCCAAAGTTCAGCCCACTTCAGCTACAAGTAAGACCCCAGAGCAGTATAGGGGTTATATTCAGCAGAATTGGCCCTACCCTACCATAGATGCTTATACCAAGGCATTGGAGCCTATGCTTTTGTATACAGCAGTCAGACAGCATAACCTGCCCAACTTCCTGGGAGCTAGGATAGAGGTCCCTTCCCAGATGAACTGCGACAATTGGGATAGGGCCTTGGAAGGATATGAGGATGCTCAGGTATGCAAGTTTGTTAGGTATGGGTGGCCCCTCAGTTACTCCGCAGACACACTCCCAATCCCAACCATGACCAATCACAAGACAGCCCTAGAGAACCCAGAGCAGGTGACCAACTTCATAGATAAGGAATGTTCTTTGGATGCCATGGTGGGACCCTTCAGCAAACCACCCTTCGATAGGTGGACCCAGGTCAGCCCCCTACTCACGAGACCCAGGAAAGACTCAGACAAGTTGAGAGTTATCATAGACCTGTCCTTCCCTGAGGGAGCTAGCGTAAACTCAGGCATACAGAAACAGTTCTATCTTGGAGAACCTATGGTGTATACCCTGCCCACTGTGTTAGACTTAGCTGCTCAAGTCAAGCAGGCCGGGAGGGGTGCACTAATGTGGAAGAATGACCTAGCCAGAGCTTACCGCCAGATGAGGACAGATCCCCTAGCCTATCCCCTCATGTGCATTCAACATTTGGGGAAGTTCTACTTAGACTTATGTCCAGCATTCGGCTGCCGGATATCCGGGGCGTCCCATCAGAGGGTGTCCGCAGCAGTGTGCCACCTCATGCACCAGAGAGGGCACACCACTCTAGCCTACGTGGATGACTTCTGTGGGGTAGGCAAGGACCTGAAGTCTGCTTAGACTAGCTTTGAAGACTTCAGCTCAGTGTGTGACTTCTTAGGTCTTCAGTTAGCACCAGAAAAAGCCGCTCGGCCATCCACTCAGATGGAGTGGCTCGGTTTCGAGATAGACAGTGTCGAAATGCTAGTGACTGTGCCCCAAGCCAAGTTAGACGAGGTAATAGAGGAGGCTAGGTTGTGGTTAACTAAGAAGTCAGCCACCAGAAAAGAGTTCCAGCAGATAGCCGGCAAGTTAGCTCACATCAGTCACTGTATCAAGCACGCCAGAAAGTTCATGTGTAGAATCTTGGCCAATCTCAGAATGGCGCCCCAGTTCGGGAAGGTGGGGGTGTCATCAGAGCTCAAGAAAGACATTGAGTGGTTCCTGCAATTCGCTCAAGACTTCAATGGAAGAATCCTCATTGAGCCTTCTCTGCCCTCTGTGGAGTTGCAATGTGACGCATGTCCCAGGGGTGGAGGGGGGTTTGGTGAGGGGAGGTTCTACCATTTCTCCTACCCAGAAGAGTTGTCAGAGGAGCATCACATCTCGAGATTAGAGGCCATCAACCTTGTAGTGTCAGTCAAAACTCTCCTCAAATCGTCAGTATCTCATGTCAGGTTGCACGTGTTGACCGACAATATAGCCACAGCCCAGGTTCTCATGTCTGGGAGGACCAAGGAATATGTGTTGGCCGCCTGCGCTAGGGAGGTGGCCATGTTCGTGGCATTGAGGGGGATGCAGCTAGACATTGAACATACCCCTGGCACCACTCTGGTGCTGGCGGATGCCCTCAGTAGGAGAGGGTATAGCAGGTCCATGAGACAGTTGTCTGACAATCTAGTTCGTGAAAAAAGACTCAGAAGAGTAGCAGCAGTAGGCTTGTCTAAACTCATAGATGTTCAAATCTGATTTCAGAAGTCAAGAAGTCCAAACTGTACACCCAGATGCAGGACTCTTATGAAGCAGGACTCTCTACGGACTCCAAAAACAATCAGCTGAAACAGGTCAAACTGTACATGACATTCATGTTAATGTGTGGGTTTTCAGTGTTCTACCCAGACTTGTTGTCAATTTTATTGTATGCTCAGTTTCTGAACAATTCATTTAAGTCAGTGCAAAGTGTTAGAAACTACATGTCAGGTGCTAAAGTATTTTTATCTGATAGAAATTATCCAGTACTTAACTTCCAGAATTCAGCAGTAAAGAAACTGGTTAAAGGTTTCGAGAGATTATCTTCTCATATTCCGCAGAGAGCTCCTGCGCTATCAACTACAACAATTAAACGTGTGTGTGATGTACTGACACAATTCTCTATTGAAGGTTTCGTGGCAGCTAGTGCCATCCTATTTGGAACTTGTTCATTTCTTAGACAATCAAACTTCCTGTCAACCCAGTGGCTAAATGAGTCACCTCATATTATAAGTAGAAATCAACTTGCAATTCATAAAGATGTTATGTGGATCTCAGTCATGTCAACTAAGACTCTGTCAAAAGATAAAGCAGTTTCTATTCCTATACCAAGAATCAAAGGTTCTAATTATTGCCCAGTAAAAGCTTGTGTAAAAGCCATGCAACTTGTTCCGGGTCCAGCTACTGGTCCGGTTTTCTTATCTCCTTATACCAAAGGTCCGATGACAGCTTCCAGGGTTACGGCCCTCCTCAGATTAGCCCTTCACATGTTGGGGCATCCGGCTGCAGCCACAGCCACAGTTCACTCCTCCAGAAGATCTGGTGCACAGATCGCGGCCAGGTCCGGGGCTTCACAAGACGAGGTGGAGCTCCATGGTACCTGGGCGTCACATGCCAGTGAGGTGTACGCACCTAAAAAATTGTATTCCAATATTCCATCAATCATGTCAAAACAGCTATACTAAAGTTTGCAGATTATTGTTTTAACCATGACATATGAGCTCAGTATATATTGTAATAAATTGTAATAATTCCTATACTGGTTCGCGTTCTCTCAATAGCATAATTATATATAATGTATATTATAAATAATTTAGATATAAAGTGAGAGTCGCGCAACCAACCCTGATGTATATCGTAGCACAGGCGCAATGTATATAACTTATAGAGGAAGGTGCAGGAGCAGTGGGGGCCAGTGTACCTTGGTACCCTTGGCACATGTATGGCCTGGTTTCAGGATTCTCTCTTTGTAGTGTTTGAAGAAACTGCAGGTGCAGATAGAAGCGGCTGCAGGCTCCAGTGTAGCAGGAGGGAGCTATATATAGGGCAGCACATCCAGTAAACAACTAGTTGCTGCCAGAGAGGATTGGAAACAGGAGACTCTCCCACCCACCATCCCTCAAGACCAAGATCAAGATTCTAATATTTATTAAAGCCAATGGCAGATATTATTGTTTTAACCATGACATATGAGCTCAGTATATATTGTAATAAATTTTAATAATTCCAATACTGGTTCGCGTTCTCTCAATAGCATAATTATAACAAAAAGTCTAAAAATTGCTGTATCTCTGTTAATATAAGAGCTAGGGGGCTGGGAATGTGTCTGTAGAGTTCTTGTTTTATACCCTTATACTGCATGGCCGGCACGGTCTAGTGGATAGGACGTCGGACTCGCAGTCTTGCGGCCAGGGGTTCGATCCTTGGACAAAACGCACGATTTTAACTAAGTCGAAATTTGGAATTCCAAATCGTTCTGATATCCACTCCCATTCAGAATCGTTCTGATATTCTGGATATCAGAACGATTCTGAATGGGGAGTTCAGAATCGTTCTGATATCCAGAATATCAGAACGATTTCACCTTCCCAAGTGTGGGGTATGCAGGAATATCAGAACGGGAATATCACCTAAAAAGCACGATCAGAGCCCAGATCGTATAATAACAATGGATAACAATACCCTATGGTTGCCAATATTTTTCATGCAACATTTTCATTCCTCCAAACCTTTCCAATGAACTGGCTTAGCAATCACTTTTCAAAACATTTGTTTTCAGACACAAGTTGGCTCAAGTGAAAATGGCAACAGTTTGACTCTGAAGGCAACTGTCTTTATAGTAGACCAACACTGTCAGCCATGGCCCATTCATCTATAGGTTCCCAATTAGTTAGGGCTGCAGGAATGTATGACATTAAGCTATTGTTTTGTATAAAGGAGCTGCTTGCGGAGGATTGCTACTTCTTCTTCAGGTGATGGTGGTGGTGGTGATGCCATTATTGGCTATATTCATATTTCTTGTATTTGCAACTTGCAAACATAAAAGCTAGATGGGGAGCTCTAAATTGACTTGCAAACTGTGTTCAGTTAGTCAGCCAAGATATACAGTTTTACAAACAAGAGGCTGATACAGAGGTTTAGTTGCAGACTATATGATAAAATGTACTGCCTTCTTGTGCATGTCTGTGGTATTGAGCAAAAACGAGGTATGCTTCTGGCAGCCTGACCTATAACCACTGAATAGCATTTTTTTGTTCCAATTCTGTGGTTGAACCCAAAAAAGGACTTTTTGAAAGATTTACAAGCAATTCAGATGTCCGTAATTTGACTCTACAGTCAAAAAGTCACAATTAAATGGTAAAAGTCTTGAACTACAAGTTAACATCATCCAACACATAATTTGTCGCTTCTTTCTAGGCGGACATGATTCAACCCCCTATCCTAATTTCAGACCATGTTGCCTTAAGCACAGTTTGTCTCGCTGTATCAATAACTCACTCCCTACACAAAGTGTGATGTCAGCTGTCAGATAGTGCTGAATCATTGTACCATTGATGCTTCTTCTGCTGCTGCCCTGTGGCACTGCAGGCCTCCTACACTACACAGGCTTCTATCAATTCTAACCCCACCAGTGCTATACTCTGTATGTGGTTCATTGGCACATCTATATTATTAATTTTACCCATTGAACAGACTTAATTGTATAGTAATAGTGGTGTGTATCCAAGGTGTTCAATCAGGAACAGGCTTTTTTGAAACCCAGTGCTCACACAGGCCAACACCGCATTCGCCAGGAATTGTTGTTCAGCATAATAGAATGGCTACCTGCACCCTTAGCATAATCTGACACTGCCCGACACCCTCACAGTCTTTGGGGGGGGGGTGGGGGGGAGCGGATGTTTAGGATAATGAAATAGTCACCTGTGGCATGTGTTTACATGCTGCAGTATGAGCTCTCCTCCTCTTACTGTGGATCACTCCCTTTACTGTATAAGGCAGATGTTGATTGAAGCCCCTCGGAAGGAGGGTATAGATAGAGGTAATACAGCTGGTAGGGGGAGGGGTGGGCAGTCTACTCCTGCCCTCATCAGTGAGGAATACATTTTCTTCATGTTGTTTTTTCACTTTTTGTTGTTATTGTTGTCCTTGCTGTTTTCATTGTTGTTGCATTGTGCCTCCACTTATTGCCAAAGACACCACTGCAGCAGTGGCTAAGTAATTTACCTGATATGTTGTAAGCCTTCGTAGAGAACTTGGTGTCAAAGGTTTACTTTAATAGCTAGACCAGAACAAACAAGAAAGGTTTGTTTTGAGCCTGAGTAATGCCCTGAAAGGTTAGAAAACACATTTGTAGAGAACTGGACATGAGGGGAGACAGGGGGCACAGAGTCAACCATGATGGTACTTAAAGAGCTGAGAGAGAAAGGGACTGAGGCTGCATCTATCATGATGCTTTGTAATCATAGCTAGTTGGTAACAACCCCATGGTTGGTACCATTCCAATAAGGTGCTTCGCATCGAGAAACACAACAGAAGAGAAGCTCTTTCCCTCATCTGACAACCAGCAATATCAATAGAACACCATGTGGGTTGGGACAGGACAGGGGGGAAAAAAGAGAAGAAAATGCTTAACCAATGTTCTTTATGATTGGGCCGTGACTTTCAACCTAAGTTAAGAGTCATTCCAGAAGAAGCAGGCCTACTGATATTATTTTAATGTTGGGGCATTGTTACTGTGTTCAGATAGTTCAGTCACATTTCTGCTGTGTGCGGGTTTTACAGGATGAACCCTCTGAGACTCTGAGTCTGACTTTGGATATAACAGAGAGGGTAAGGGTGGAAGGGTCAGGGGCTTGGTGATGATTGAGGGTACGGGGAGCAGGATGAGAGTAGGGACTTTACATTGAGTGTGTGGCTTGGCGGGGTGATTCCAGAGATATCCATTCTGGTATGGGCAGGCTATAGTAGGCTCATGGTGATTTAGTGCATGCTGAAAGGGATTTTTTTGGTCCATGAGGGGACACTTTCTGTGTTTAAAAAAAAACACAAGAAGAACTTACTTCTTTTTCACTCTTCTCTTTCCTCTCAGGTAATTGTGCTCTGATGCTTCAGCTTAGGTTTCCATTAGGGGTATACATGTCTGGAGAATATAGATAAGAGGTAAAAATTGTACTTGCAGTTATGGCATTATGGTCACAGAAGGTTTGCAGGTCGTTATTTGATTCCAAAGTTTTCTTTCATGACAAAGGTAGGACTAGCATTTGCTGTCATGATTTAAAATCTATTGGGTAGTCCCATAGTTTCTATATCAGTCCTTGAGTCTTTATTTAGTTTTATTGCAATGAGATTGTAATTTTTTTGATGATATTTGTTGTTTTGGCTGAGAATGATGTATATTACTGCGCTGGAAAAAATGATAAATTTGTGGGCAATACAACACATAGGATAGACACATAAAAACAATTGACAATAAGAGCTCTGTCAGATAGATACCAAAAACAAAAGGAAAATGCTTACCCAGGCCCCAACCCCCCTTCAATAGAGCCTTCATCTAGCCATTGGCCATTATTGCAGGGACTTCAGAAGATAGCTGCATCAGATTCTGATAAGGATAAATCAGGGCAGTGGGATCGCCTGAGGCTAGGCACTATTTGGGTATGTGGCCCACAGTGGTATCTTAGCATCTGGGGGAATCAGGAAGGCTTTAGATAAATTTAATAAGTTTCTTTGTGTTTTCATTCTGGCTCTTTAAGCTTCCTGAGATGGGTGAGGCTGTGGGTGTGGAGACCTCATCCCATTATTCACCTAATTCTTTAATTCTCCCTGCATCCACATCTCTCATCATCTATTACTCTGTCTTTTCCATCACAGCCTCTCTCTCCCGAACTCATTCTGAATTATTCCTTTTTGGGCTTGTATTATTTCTATTTACCCCAAGCGTTTGAGTAACAAAACATGATTGATGACATCTCCTTAGCTTTCATGAGAAGTCTTGAGAGAAAATGAAAGGATAACAACTTAAATTCATGCAGCCAAAGTCGATGTATGAATGAGAAAATAAAAACAATGATATCTCAACCATACACACTGGTCACATTTATTGGTGCTTTCCTCAGACCATCTGTCACCTGAATAGCTCCAACAACAATGGCGCATAACTCTCCTCAGTTGCCATCATTCAGATTGCAAACATTTTTTCACACAACATTTATATTGCTCTGACTGTCTCGAATTCCTTGGGCTTTCAATCATTATTCAAATAATTTTCACTGACACATTGGATCGAGTTAGAATGGCAAGAGTGCAACACTGAGCTTAGGGGCATACTTTGAAAAAAAGTAAATTGGCCAGTGCCTCCCTTCTCTCCACCTCCTGGCTGGTAAGTCATTGGTGAAAGCTACCCTAATAGCTACCAGGAATAAAAGTGGTTAACTATTTAGAATCTTCAGAATTTGCATCGATATCCAAGCTCATCCTAAAAGGTAGGCTAGGGCAGTGTGCCGACCTGAAGAAATCTTTTCATCAGCCATAAATGATTGGAAAGATCGTGTCAAAGACGGTTTCAAAGTTGGTGTCAAAGATATTGAGTCTACTTTGTACCTCAACAGTCTCATAACCGCTATAGGTCTGAGGGAACCAGCATCGACCACAACAGCACCACCACCACAACATAACAGGCACCACCACCACCCCTGTCAGCTGTGCACCATTCATCTATAGCCTCCCAATCTGTCAGGGCTGCAGGAATGGGTGACACCTAGCTATGGATCTGTGGTAAGGGTGCTGCTTGTGGCGGATTGCTGCTGCTGCTGCTGTTGCTGGGGGAGGAGGGTGTCGTGGTGATGCCATTGTTGGCTTTATTTTATTTCTCAGCAACTGGCGAATGCTAGTTAACCCATTATGGAGTGCAGAGTGCCTTAACATGTGTTGACCTTGGTTATCATGATGATGCATGAATGGATCCCCGGCCCCTGTATCAATTTGTTATGTCTATTTATCAATATATGAATTATTTCACAAAAAGCGATGTCAGCTGACTGATAGTGGGTTATAGTTATACCATTTCCTCTCTTACAAACCACACCGCTATTACCGTAAAGGTACCCGAATCCCAGATATTGTAACTCATTTGTTTTTGTTTCTGTTTTTGAAATACATTATGTACACCTTTTTTCAACAATGTGATTTGATCAACGTGTTATCATCCAAGAGGCCTGAGTAATACAAAGTATCCATATCACAATGTTGAAGTTCAGCTCATATCAATAATTATTTTGTATGTATGTCATTGTTGAGTGGATTTTGAGATCTACAAATGTACTAGGTACGGTTGTGAAATCCAAACTACTCGCAAGGGTAAGATGGAACCCTTCTTTGTATTTGTTCATATACAAACGGATAAACAAATGCAAGCTAAAAGAAGTGATTATTTGTAAACATGGTGCATCGTTTATCTAGATTTAACTGCCTTGAATACAACGATAAAGGTGAATCAATTTGTTATTAAACAAAAAAACATATGCTGCAATCAAATCTAACCTCCACCAGTGATATACTTGGCGATAGAGGTCTCTATCCAAGGTTATCTTTCAGCACTGGTGCATATTCAAAGACCTTACTTTGGATATATAGACAGAGGTCCACAATGATCTGTCTGAATGACAGATTTCTCCACGAGTGGTACCTTGGATCATCTCACAGGAGGCGGACAGCCATTCTAGTACTTAAGCATTCGTTGGGCTGGTTACTATGTTTCTAGGGTTACGTTTTGACATAACCACGCACAGACGACATGCTGTCCCTTTAGTATGCGCAGGGTACCAGTGTTGACCCTTCATAATGTAGAGCAGAGAGCAAAGGCGACAACACTGTACCCGGCCCAATATGGCGGCCGTGCCTGGTAACGTCAAAGCTAGATACATGGTTTTTGGCCTAACAAATAGTAACTTTGTTTCTCCGCATTAAATAAAACAGCGAGGGTTAGGGTGGAAGGGTCAGAGATTTTGTGATGATAGAAGGAGAAGGTAGCAGGATGAGAGTAGGGACTTTACATTAAGTGTGTGGGTTTGCGGGGTGATTGCAGAGATATCCCGTCTGGTATGGGTATGATGTAATAGGCTAACAGCTAGCCTGATGGTGATTTGGTGTATGCTGAAAGGATTTTGAGGGTTTTATAAGGGATATTTTCCCTGTTGAGAAAAACAACAAGAAGAACTCATTTTATTTTCACTCTTCTCATTACTCTTAGCTAACTGTGCTCTGATGCTTCAGGTTTGGTTTTTGTAGGGGATATCAATTTCTGGAAAATATAGGCTAAAGGAAAATATCTTAATTGCAGCTATTGCTTTATGTTCACAAAAGGTTTGCACAAGTCCTATGTGCCAACCAAAGTTAGATATCTGTCTTTCTGACATAGGCAGGGCTAGCGTTTGTTTTATGTTTCAAAATTTAGTAGGTACTTCCATAATTTGCTGTCAGTCCTCAATACTTTATTTTTGGTATTATTTAAATGAGATTGTAGATTTGTAGATGATATTTACTTTATTGGTTGAGAATGATAAATATGGCTTTGCCAGCAAATATATTAGCTTTGTGAGTAATACTCATAGACTAGACAAATGAAAACTATTCCCAAGAACCTCCATGTCAGATACATACCCAAAACAAATCGACCATCCTATCCAAGGACCCGAAAGCTCCCGTCCCCTACCTCCCTCTCACTGTAAGTCTCTGACAGGACTTCCAAAGATAGCCGAACCAGACTCTGATGAGAATAAATCAGGGCAGTGGAATTGCCTGAGGCTGGGCACTATTTGGGTATATGGCCCACGGTGGTATCTTAGCATCAGTCTCTGGGGGAATCAGGAAGGCTTTAGACAGGGAAATAGGGTTCTTTGTGTTTCTGTCTCGACCCTTTAAACTCTCCGAGAATGGTGTTTGTGTGGGTGTGGAGACTACTTTGTAGTATTCATTTAATTCTTTCATTCTCACTTCATCTTTTTCTCTCATCATTCATAACTCTGTCTTTTCCATCGCAGTTTCTCTCTCAAAATCTCCATTCCCAGTTATTTCTTTTTAGGTTTGTATTGTTTCATTTGTCACAATTGTTCAAATTGCAAAACATGATTGATGACTTCGTCCTTAACTTTCATGAGAAGTCTTAAGAGAAAATGAAACGATAACAAGTTAAATTCATGCAACCAAAGTCAATGTATGAATAGGATAATAAAAACAATGAGATCTCAGCTCTACTTGCTGTTCATTTTTATTGGTGCCTTTCTCGGACAATCTGTCACTTGAACAGCTCCAACAACAATGGCACATAACTCTCCTCGGCTGCCATCATTCAAATTGCAAATGCTTTTTTCACACAACATTTTCATTTTCCTGACTGTCTCAAATACCTGGGGCTTTCAATCATTTTTTAAAACATTTGTTTTCAGACACAGGTGTGATCAAGTGGACATGGCAACAGTGCGACTTTGAGGGCAACCATCTTTATGGAAAATATATCTATATAAAGAGCTTGTCTTACCATTGAAAATCTAATGGCCAGGACATTGCTTGTGAGAATAAACTTAAAAATCTAGTAGATTAGCCAAAGCTACTCTTCCCTGCTTCCTATTTGGTGACATTACTTGTGAGAGCTTCCTCAATTTATACCTGGATTAGAAGTAGAACTATTTTGAGCACAGTTGCATCTATCTCCATGCACATTCTTAGTGGTATACCTTAATACATCTGCTGACCTAAATACAATTTTCATTAGCCATATATGATGGTACAGATGGTGTAAAAAATGAGGTCTTAAATACTGAGTCTATTTTGCACAGGCTTACCACTACTGTAGGTCTGTGGGTTCAGCCAACAACCGCAACACCACAACACCATTACAGACAACTGTGGCCAATTTATCTATAGAAATGAATTTGTCCTGGATTCAGGAATGGGTGACACCTAGTTATGGTTCTGTGGTAAAGGCGCTGCTTGTGGGGGATTGCTGCTGCTGCTGGGGGGGGGGGGGGGAGGGGGTGGAGGGAAGTGGTTGGGGTGATGCCATTGTTGGCTATATCCATATTTCTTTTCGGACCAAAGGTGAACCTTAACATGTGATTCCGTTGGTTGTCATAATATATAAAGGCAGCCCTGATAAGATATACACCAGTGCTGCATATATGCAGCAGGCTGACCCGATAAACTGAACAGTTTCTTCTGGCAGTATGCCTACCACATTACGCCCTAATATAAACAGTTCAGAGCAGTAACATCACGATCATTTAGGGACCCTGATGGGAAAGTTAGACAGCATTAAAGGTTTATGGCCTTAAAAGTAAATATTTGCAACAGTTGAACTTTTGTTCTTGTGTCAATAAAAAACATTGCTAGCCTGTACATATGAACCCTTGAATAGGACTCAACTTTACTGTTGGGTGTGTTACGTAATTTGAATATCATCAATCTTATCTAAGATTGCCATCATGAGCCACGAAAAAGAAGGCTCTTTGACAATGGTGTTTAGACAATTAAATGACTGAATAATAATACAATGTTAGTAGTATATCAATTGCAGATAATAAGGGCATTCAATCCTATGCAAAAGTAACAATAGCAACTAATTCAAACCGAAATTTTAATCATTTTTCTATATAGGTGATTTTTTTGGATCGTTCATCATATGCAGTTCAAGGTGCCCCAGTGGGTGGATCAACCTACCCCGGGCATGGGGCACATTGAACCACCCAGATTTTATTTCAAAAATTCAGGAAAAATATTACCTCTGATAAGTTCTCTTAGATCGCAATGATACAAAGTAGCTACCTGATACAAAATCAAATGTCAGATTCCTTTAACAAGGTCAGGAAAAAAAGAAAGGTGCAAAAGCGGTTCAGAGAGAGAGAGAGAGACCAAACATAAAGATAAGATCGAGATCATAAAGGGGTGACTAACCACAACTAGGGAAAACAGAATAACAAACATAAAGACAGACTACATAGCTCCCTTCATATTTGCATCGTGACATGTTTCAAGGCCCTACTCTTGGCAGAAAGGTGCCAGATAAGCAGACATTCCTATATGGTATTGAATAGTGACACTAGGAAATGTGAGATGAAACTAGAAACCTGCTGTTATTTATAGGTATAAGTGAGGCATAATAATGAACCGTATATATAGAAAAACTAGGGGTAGACATAGACCAAGGTCGAAATATTCAAATTGACATCGCTCCAAACCCCACTCCCGGTATAATGTATTGTTATCTTAGTTACGTGCCTAGAAAAATACAAAGATCAACAAAACACATTTCTGCTGGTAAAGTCTCTATTTGCTCCATTTTGTGCAGGGTCACCATGGACAGTCAACAACAACCCATCAAACAACAAGACAGGGCACAACCTCCCTACTTGATGTATTCTGACAAGCAGCAATAGTGATAAACCAACATGAGGGACGAATCCGGTCAGGGCAGGCCTGGTAGTTATGGCAGTGTCATACTCATTGACATTAAACCCTTCTCCCGACCAGAGACCTGGTCTCATGGGGATCCTGTACTGATTAATACAGATAGGCAGTCCATCCCAGGAGGCCAGTGAGGGATCTTTGTGATGTATGGTAAGATCTTTGGTATCTGAAGGGCAATCTTACTGAACGTAGGAAGTGTGGTTATTTTATGAAACAGTCTGTGTGAACTCTACAAGAAAATTGGTATCTTTAATTAACATTAAAGCAATTTCATTTTCGTATTGAGACAAAATAGTAACATCTGAAAAACGCCGAGGGATATGTAAAGCAGTTGTATTTCAGTATTAATATTTATGATTACAAACAATTTGTAAGGAGAGGATTTAAAATACATTGAGGGAAATATGGAAATGTGTTATTGGAGCTTTCTTTCTTTAATGTGATGTCATTGGGATACGACTTTCTACTAAATTCTAGCATGATTCCTGCTCTAGACATTATTTCAATGTCCAGGCAATGTTGAGGTGCTCACCTGTATAGATACCCCTGTAGTACTTCTGCTCTATGCAGTTTTTACAGTGTACTAATGATGAAGCTTCTGAGACTCAAGTCTGACTTTGGATATAACAGTGAGGGTTAGGGTGGAAGGGTCAGGGGTTTGGTGAGGGTTGAGGGTACGGGGAGCAGGATGAGAGTAGGGACTTTACATTGAGTGTGTGGCTTGGTGGGGTGATTGCAGAGATATCCAGTCTGGTATTGGCAGGCCTAGAGCCAGATTTATGCTGATTTGGTGTTGTGGAAAGATCTTTGACTGTTCAAAATAGGAGAGTATACATTTATACATATATGTATATTGTTTCCTCTTGTTTATGTGCATAATCATAATAGCTTCACAGATTCCTTAATGTTACACAGATTTTGCAAAATGATTTTTGTGCAGTTGCAAAAAGAGTTTGTTTCTGAGGTCTCTTATTGGTTCTTTTATTCCTTTAAATTAGCGGTAGTCAGAATATTTTAAGGGTATACATCGTTTGTTACAGATATCAGTATGGAAGAAATCATATGCTCCCTCTACATTTTATATATGAACCAGCTTATTTAAAGGTGTGCCCCATCTTTAATGGTAATCTCTATGCTGATCTGGTCTACTGTAGGATTGGGAGGTTAAGATCCCAGTGAGTCAGATAATGGGTGACCGTAAGGGTCCTGTACAGGCATACCGAGATAGGCCGACAAGCCTGCAGTTTCACGTTTTACACCTGCGTGACATTAGCATGTGCTGCCATTTTTTAAAGTCTGGTGTGCAATTAGCACCATCTTGTAGAAAGCTTTGTCAAAAAGGAGTTGCATGGGTCTACCACCCAGGTTGTCGATTCCCGCGTCGATTTCAGCACCGTCCATGATTGCCGGGTCGATTCCCTCATCACCAGGTTCCTCCAAGTCCGGGACCGGGACCCTGGTTGGAGGCACCTCGGGCTGGGCCCCAGGGTGCGGGGTCCTGAAGTTGAAAGGGCGCCGGCCAGGGTGGGCGCCATCTTGTTTCTCGGGCATACGAGCCATCATTTGGACCATCATGCCCTCCATTTTAGACATCCTTGCGTTCAGATCAAGAGAGAGTTTATTAAACTCCTCTAGGACTGCGGATAAGTCCTCTAGTTCGTGCAAAGATTGATCTAGATCAGTCTTGGTAGTATCCTTTGTGGTCTTAGGCTTAGAGCTTCCTGAAGCACCTCCTGAGCCCCCTGAAGCACCACCTGTAGCCGCCGGCGGAGTCTCCTTTTCCTCCTCCTTTTCCCGGTCATCCAGTTCACTTTTCCTCCTTTCCCTTTGCTCCCTGTACTCACAATCATCCTTGCAGTATGGACAATCTGACCTGCGTCCGTCAAACTCTTCTTTACATCCGTCACAGAACTTTGGCATATTGACAGATGAATGACGCACAGAGCAAAAAATTGACCTAATCCAACGGCTACTTCGAACAGACTGAGCAAGCGGTGGGCGGAAATGGAAAGGTGGGGCCAGCTTGGGAGCCCCCTAGTATGTACCTTGGGAACTACCATTTGCCGCTGCTCCCAAATATATTAATGTTATCCGGTCGGACTGATATCATACATATATATATATATATAATACATATATATATATATATATATATATATATATTATATATATATATATAGACAGAGCTGCACGCTAAAGTGACCGAGTCAGTGGTTATTTCACGAGAGCTGCCTGCCCCGTATTGCACGCTGGCCGCCGGCCTAGTGCAATACGGGGCAGGCAGCTCAAGTGAAATAACCACTGAAGAGGTCACTTTTAAGTGAAGCTCTGTATTTATTTCAGGGTTTTCATGGTTATTTTATGGTTTTACAGTCCTGTAAACGAACTGTAAACATACCGCCAGTGTTTGCTTACTTCCGAGTGGTTTGTTTACTTCCACGGGATCGCCATCTTTGATTTTTAAAGTAGGTCACGTTGCTTAGCGACCCCATGACGACCCCATGGCGACCCCATAGCGACCCCTAGGAACGTGCAATACGGCCACAGCGTGCAATACGGCCTAGGGTTATTGCACGCTGTCCTAGGGAACGGCCCTCCCATTGCTTAAACCTTGTTGTCCCGTATTCACCATGAAATAAATAAATAAATATATATATATATATATATATATATATATATATATATATATATATATATATACATATACACCTTCCAGCTGCTCCCTGTAGGCATCCAAAACAAAATGGCATGCTAGCTGAGGGCCTTCTCTCCTCCATGTCTGTTGTGGCATACCTAACAAGGATGGCAGAATCTGATAGGAATAAGGCAAGACTGGTCGCCTTCCTGACTTAATCTGGCCCCTATAAGGCGAGATGGCCCAGTGTGGTATCTCAGCATTGGTCTCTGGGGGAATCAGGAAGGCTTTAGATAAGGGAATGGGGCTCTTTGTATTTCCATATTAACCCTTTATGTGTCCGTGTAGCCTAGGTATGGGTTGATTCTGTATTTTCTCAGTGTTTAGTCTTTCTGACTCCATGCTTTGATCTTTGCAGTCCCACCATCCTTCAGTCTCTTGTCCTTTCCCCCTTTATTTCCCTCTTTGGATGTATGTTTGTTCAATTATTTATTTATTTATTCCTGTATTCCTAGACTCCTTGCCATGCATTCACCATCCTACCCATTCTCCTATGTTGGCTTCCTCTCTATTTTTAAATTCTCCTTCTTGTCACAAATATGCAATTCTCAATGCAAGATTCATGACTTTACTCCTTGCTTTCTGCAGATGTCAGGAGAGCAAATGGAAATGCAAGCAGGCAGAATGAGAAGCCAGTCCCTAAGCTGATATGATCTTAACAGAGTCAGGCCTCATGCATTTCAATATCACCCCTATCTCTGAAACCTGACTGGAAATCTCCATTTAAAGGACCCAGTGTTGGGATATCCATCCATCCTCGCTTAGAGCCAGCAGAGGTGATCACTCGGGGTCAATGGCAAGGCCATTTTACATGAAGTCATATCTGTATGAAGCTTTTGTGTAGTTGCAAAAAGATCTATGCTTAGGCCCCTCAAAGGCAAACTAGTTTCTTATCATCATAAACATCACAGAAATCTGGATATTTTGAGGGCAGTTTATTTTTCCTAGCTTTTTATAATGTTATTGACAAATTTTGGATAAATATGGGAATATTGGATATCTAAGTATCCCAATAAATCTGTTTTACCGTTAACTATAGATAAAATGCCACTTAAACTTTTGATTGTTGATTGATTATTATTAAGATGCATACAGACCAGTCAGGGGCTGGACCATGAAGCTTGGCAACCATTGAATATTACCTAAATGGTAATTTCTTTCATTCTAACCGTCATATTTCTCAGTGCTTATTTGGCGAAAAGCCTGCGTGGCCTGAAGGAGCTGTAAGGTGTTGTTTCCCTTTCTCAAAACGATATAAAGTTAAAAACCTGGGTCGGAGAAGAAACCCGAGAGACTTAATAATATGGTATCATGAGGCTTCTTCGGATAAATGTTCCCATTGAATGAAATAAAATCGAAAAGGAAACTCACAACCAGCTGATTACTGACCACCTTAATCAAAGTCTTTCTGTGCCAAGGTGCAAATTTCTGAGGTGTAAATTCTCCTGACATCCTGTAATGAAAATAGCTCATAATTCCTTTTAGATTTCTTTTAGTTCTCAAGGCAATACTCTTTCACCTGCTCTTTTCCATTACCGCCCCCCCCCCCCCAACCCTACACTCACCAAATATCAATCATGTTTGAGCATTGACTGTTCTCCATTTCTTCACACGCACATGGGACAAGTGTCACCTTGCAGGCCCATGCTCACCGAGAGTCAATAGGTATTTATCGTAGTACTATTCCGAGTCATTTATCACTAGCTTGGTTCCCAAAACACCAGTCCCCCCCCACACCACCACCAAATATGCGAAAGTTATCTTGCCCACCCTATTATAGTCGGATTTTGAGAAATGCCCCCGCCCCTAAAATTGCATGTGCTTGTGGAATCATGCATGGTCACGATTATTAAAATGGACAGTATTTATTTTTGACCCCCCCTCGAGCATGGAGACTTTTTGAGTTTTAGCTCCCCACTGAGGGCATGTTTTTCTTTATGCCCCCCTTCCTATATCCACAAAGCACTCCGCCCCTAAGCTGGCAACAAATAACCCAGTCCTAATGCCTAAAATAAGAGTGATGCCTAATTCCTTTAAGGGCCACATACTACTGGAAATCATTATGCTCACTATTGTCAGGATGCATGACACAGCTGCGTGTATACATCCTGCCAGCCCTATGTGGTTGAGACACAACTGTAGGGTCGGTATGATGCAAGAATGCAGCCCCAGTAAGCAGACCTTAAGTGTCTGTGGTAACACTAGGTATTAAATGGGATGTATCAAAAATATTGGCATACTTCCCAGGACCTTGGCCCTAATAGGTGTGACATCAGTTAGCGTGTCCCCCCCCCCGATTCTCACAGTCTCAATATCATAACAACTTTTGGCTCAGTCTCATGACTTTGTAACAATTGGATCGTCTTTGACCGGGTGACGTCTTTGACCAGGTGACATCTTTGACGGTAGGCTAGAAAAGGTCTTTTTAAATTTTTTTTAAATTTTTTACCACATCTCTACTTTTTATAAAAATCTGTGGATGGTTATTGCATAACACTTTAGACAGTCTAGCTCTTCAAATTCCACATAACATAGAAAGTGAAGTCTTTGACCAGGGAGAGGAAAAAATATAACATCATGCTATAATGCATGTAAAAGGGGTTACATATAGATATAAAAAACTTTAAATCCATTTCATTTCATACAGTGTGAAAATATCCTTTGACTTTTTCCACCCATTTCTTACTATATAGGTCTAATTTATGCTATAATAATGTTTCCCGGTCAAAGACGTCACCCCGTCAAAGACGTCACCCCGTCAAAGACATCACCCCGTCAAAGACGTCACCCCGTCAAAGATGATCCAATCGTTACAAAGTTGTGAGACTGAGCCTTTGCCAAACTCTGTGACATTTAATGTCATCGCAAGAAACTTAAAATAATTTCATGTCTTTTGTTGTCACGATGCATGAATGCAGCCATGGTGAGTCTCCCTAGCTGAGCTGCATTGATGCATCAAACCAGCTATACTAACACCATAAGGCCGGCGTGGGAGGCATCATGCAGTTATATGCGCTTTAAACCACTATGCGGTCCTTAAAGGTTTAACATGTTTCATGTCAACTACCGGCATTTTCTTCCCCTTAGTGTTAACTAGACAAACCCGCCATGCTCTAATATTTTCATAAATACATGACAGACCTGTCTGGTCCCTTGGCACACGGGTAATGAGGTCAATTAAATGTGCTCGGTTTTAGATGTGGGAAGGAATCTCTTGGTTGGAGATAAAAGAATTTGAGTCAGGCCATGCTGCACTTGTGTGAAGATGGACCCATCTCCCAGGGGCTGGACTCGGCCCTCCCTCCGCTCAACAGCCCCGAGGCTGGCAAGGCTCAACCCCCCCCCCCCCCCCTGCACGTCCCATGTTCTGGGATGAATAGACCCTCTGCTCCCCCCACCCCCACCTAGAGAAAGGCTTGATCCCCCCTAAGCCCCCCTCCCCCCAAGATGCCAGCAAGTCTGGGCCCTCCCCCCTCCCCTACACCTGAGTCCTGCAAGGCTGGACCCTACCACCCCCCCCTCCCCCACAAGGTGGCAAGGTTAGGTTGGACAGGTTGGTTCTATCAGGGTCATGGCAAATGGTAAAAAATATACGGAAAACACTCCCCCTCGGTGACTCTGTCACCATGGTAGAGGTTTAGACATTTAGCTGGTTGAGTATTAAATTTACCAAAAGAGTGATACCCAGTAAACGGAAGAAGGGATGCATGGTGCCTCTACATGGGTAAAAAAATACATTGGCAAAGCGGCGACACAGCTCTTTTAAAAATCGATGGACACAGACATTTTCATAAGGCTCTATATTTTATACACTATATGCATGAAAAATCTACACAACGACATGCCCCCCTTGCTAAAAATTGACACGACGACACAGTTAGTTATTTGGGTACCTATGTCGAGGCATATCATGAAGTTGGGATGCCAGCCTATAACAACATCCCAGTAAACACCCTACGTAGTTCCAACGTAGCTCAGAGGTTTCTCTAGGTAAGTTTTTTTAACCAAAAGGTTTGAGATTGGTAATCTTAGAAGGATTGGAGACATTAAAGCCTTAAGGTTTATTTACGTTCAACAGACATAGATGTTTGATTTATGTTTATCTACCTCATTCAGGCGTAAATATATGTATTAAATCTACGTAGCTCTACGTTAAAAGACTAACTTTTCAACTTTAAGTCAGTAGATGACTTATCAGTGTCACATTAGGTGGCAGCACTATCAATTATGGAGAGAATTTTACAGCTCTTGAACAAATCTACCACATTAAAGTAGTAAATTCTCATTAATTATGAATTCAACATCATGCAAATAAACAGTAAACAATAGAATATGTATGTATAAAGGACTATAGATTGAGGTTTTGGTCATATATATGTGTTTTGGGGCACTTTATTGAGTGGACAGCACATTTAGAAGCCTCTTTGCAGCCCAAACTAGTAAACAGATCTATACTGTGAGGCTGTTCAGTTAACTGCAAGAATATACTCTGTATGATAGAATGACACCATAGTGGATATTTTGTATGAATATTGTTTGTTACTGTAAATTTGCCTGCAATATGATACAAGTCTTTGTCTGAATCCCATTATGTAGAATTATATGTAGTGTGTTTAAATCCCAGTTGAACATAGATTTACGTCTGAGCTATTTAAATCAGACCTGTAGGTTTGAGAGTGGTAAATAAACCATAACGTTTTGACATTCATAAACCTTCTAAAATTATGTAGCTCAGACCAAAAACCAACATAGATTTATGTGTGACCAACATAGTTGTGTTTGCTGGGATATGCCTCAGGGTGTATCTTGTATCAGAAGAGTACCTAGTGAGACTGGGGTACGGAATATTCACACACAGAAAAGTAAAGGTGTCAACTGTGTCTCCCTCAGGGCTCTGGTCAAAATGGAGTGTCAAAGAGCTGCTGACCCTACTTATATGGAGGGTCAACTTGAGTAATACAGAGTCAACTCACATTGACCCTTCATATAAGCTGAGTCATTAGCTGTTTGACTCTATTTTACCAGAGCCACGTGGCCACACAGTTGACACCCTTTACTTTTCTCTGTGCAGAAACTGTAATATTTGCGTCCCGATGCGGGGGGGGGCACCTTTTTTATAGTCACTATGGAACATTGCGCCAAATTTGGTACTCATATCAGACATGTCCACCATAACCTGTCAAATGGTTTAAAATTGTACCCCTTGCTATGAGTCTGTGCCCATGGTAGCCTGTACTGGCCCATAGTAGGGTACGGACCAGTCAACCGCCAATGTGTGCACGGCTGTGATTGGCCGCCCCATGACGTCATCACTCGGGATTCCCTCTTTGATCTATTTGGGGTTTGCGGGCCATGCCCATGGCCCAAAAGTGGAGGTTTTCCTATGTAATTGTGTTCACACATGGTATCTAGATCTGGGAGATTACCTCCCCCCCCCAAGGAGTAATATGCATGGATATAAGTTCCTATACATCTGAGCATCCATCCAACAAAATTAGCTGTCGGCTTCTATCATGGGATTTCCCACATCATTGGGAAAACCCAGTGCTTAGGCCACTCTAAAAATAAAATGGTTTCTCATCACCGCACGCATGATGAAAAACATGTTAAAATTGGACAAATATTCGCATGTTTGGTACATTGTATAGCTTCTCAATGCATACATTCTTAACTACTTATAAGTGATTCTGGGCACAAAAAAATATATTATCCTGTACATTCCATCCTGCAAGTAAAAAAAAAAAGGGGGGGGGGAGCCTCCCTCATCATATTTTTTCGGTCCTTGGTGATGCGAAACCACTTTATTTTAGGTGGCCTTATTCCACTGCTTTGGGAAAAGCCAGTGATTTTGGAAATACATAAAAATGAAGGCTTGTATAACACATGTTATACAGTCTGATGCTTTTTTAGGTTGGTGCAGGGATCTTGGAGATATACATACTGTAAACATATTATATTTCGTGCTGTACATATTCCGTGATTTTCGCGGAAATGAAAATCCGAAAATATATGTCCAGCGTGAATATCTATTCAGTGTAGTTTTATAACTACAAAATGGCAAAATCCACAAATTTAAATCCATATGAAATTGTACTTTATAGCCAATTGGCCAAAATATACACGCGCGAAAAATATCTATGTTTACAGTAGTCAGCCAAGCATGACAAAGGGAAACCCCCTGCACTATCTACAGCCTGTGTTGAGTGTACATCCTTCAGTCCACACACTGGTGCACACTGGTGCATCTCACTAACATTAAGACAGCTCTAACATTGAGCTCTGCCACCATGGAAGGTAAGATAGATTGTAACATTTTGATACTCTTATACATATTACTATGTTGATTTCTATCGGGGATGATTGGGGCTTTGTAACTAGTGTTTGTTAAACCATAATGTCCACCTTTGGATGTAACATACATGACTGTTTATTTCGGTGTTGCAACCAAGTAGGGCCTCACATCACAATTGAGGAATAGTCACTATTTCACAAAAGAGTTGGTGGATTTGAGGGGGATGCTCAAAAAAGTGGACCCCTCCAGAGGGGGTGGGCTCAGACAAATGTCACCCCTTTTCAGAGAAAAAGCCCTTGCAATACTATACTTTAGAAAGGGTGATCAGAAAGATTTTGACCCCTCTCAAAAGAGAACGGTGTCAGAAGGTCCTCAATACACCCCCTTGTTGTTAAATAATGCCTGATAGGGTGATGGGGCACTCACTTTTTCAATGCATATCTACTTTCCTTAAGTTTATTAGGCCACTCATATAAAGAAAAAGTATTGGAAAAATCGGACTATGTCACTTCAAGTAAAGTAAGTAAAGCGTTCTTTTTGGGGGTAGATACTCCCCCCACCCCCTTCTGCCCACCCACAAAATGCTCAGACTCCATGCTTTTTTTTTGTTCTCTGATAATGTTTACTACAGGTGTCAGTGTGAAGTTGGTGATGCTGGGAGTGCTGCTGCTGTTGTTGATGCGGACTGTAGAGCCAGCAGCTATAGCAGTTGGTGTTCCCAATGGTTGTTTTACGAGCAGAGTACGCGACGCCATCACTCTCACCGTAGGATTCTTCTACGACTGTAAATTAACCCCAGACAACAGACAACTAGTGCTGACCATGATCAAGCAGCCTCATATCATGCAAATTGAGTTGGTGTTTCTTACCCAGATCATTGACTTTTCCTTCGATGATAACAGCTTTTCACAGGATTTGAGGAATCTGTCTGTTATCGGATCTTTTCCGTTCCATATATCCTCAGGCACATTCAACTCATCAACAAGCCTTAAGAGTTTATCCTTGCGGCAAGTTTATGATGCAGACATTGAAGTCGCTAAACGCCTGAATGAAAACGGTCATACTAACTGGACCTCTCCAACTTTTGGTAAGGGTTGGTTGGAACCGATAACTGATCTCCTGAACCTAACACTCAGTAGGAGTAACATCAGTGATTTCCGTGTAGAAGAGTTCTGTGTCCTGCAACAACTACAGAGTTTGAACATCAGTCATAACAGAGTAAATACTACACACAAACTTGGAATAGCATGGAAAGATTCAAACATATCCCACACACCCTGTCTGCCAAATCTCACTCTCCTTGACATCTCTTACAATCCAATTCAAAGTCTGGAGGTGGATATTGCAGAAAACATGCCTCACCTCCAGTACCTTGACACCTCCAACAATCACCTATCCTTTATGAATCTAGACTTTGTACTAACCAGAGATATGGAGATATTATTCCTAAATGACAATGATATAGCTTCAATTATCATAAATAAAGTCTGCAAAAATTCATCTTTAAGAAGCCTGTTGTTACAGAACAACAAATTACAAGATCTATCTTCTGGTCTGTTTGCATGTGTGGTTGAACTTCAATACATGAACCTGTCTAATAACCAATTGACACAAGGCACTTTGCTCAAAGCGGGACTCAATAACCTGACCCAGCTGCAACGGCTAGATCTTAGCTACAACCCTATCAAAACTCTTCACCCAGCTCTCATTGGAAACCTTACAGAACTCATGGAATTGAAATGCATTTCTTGCAGCATTAAAAGTATCTTGAATGACACATTCATTAACCTTGAGAAACTTCGAATACTCAAACTGTCCAAGAACAGTCTGCTTCTGATAGACCCATCCACATTCTCACATCTCTTCAATCTTCAAGCACTGGATCTAAGTGAGAACTTGCTTAATGAAACAGCTTTCATATCATCTCTGCCCCCAGTAGAGGAGCTGTTCCTGGGACACAATAATCTACATCAAATTCCAGAGTTTAACATTTCATGGGAGATACTTTCTGTTCTGATGCTAGAGGGAAATGACATCACTCATATCAAGCCCAACCAATTATCCAACTTGACGAATCTCAAGACATTATCATTGGCCTTCAATTTGATAAAAATCCTTCCTGACAATTGTCTAAATCTACGCTTTCTGGAGAATTTGTTTCTAAATAATAACACTTTAAAAACTATTGGGGATTTTGCACTGGATGTATTGAAGGAATTAACACACTTACGGCTGGACAATAATTACCTAACAGAATATCCACCAATCAAATATAATTTTCGACTTAAAAATCTAAATCTAAGCACAAATCTAATCACAAAAGTAGAAGACTTAAGACATCAACGAGCTGAATGGATAGACTTATCAAAAAATAAACTCACCAAGTTCAATACACGTATTGCACTCTTGCCGAACCTAAAGTATCTAGACCTACGCTATAACCAGCTACATACGTTTACTGAGGAGGATTTCTATGTGCAGATGCCAAGACCAAAGGTTTACATACAGGGTAATCCGTTACTATGTGACTGTAGAATGGAATGGCTCCTGGACACAAAGCTAAACCGGCAAGTATTTGTTTCTTGCTTTTGAACAAATAATACACATCACCATTGTACTTGTAGAATTGCACAATTCAACATGTCACTAGGAACGTTCATTATTCTCTACAAAAAAAAATCTCTGTGTCTTTCTCGTGCATACAGCATGTGCTTTTCCCGAGACATACACAAGATACCAACTTGTGTCAATCTCAAGTTATGCTTGGAGGGAGTAGTGGAAGTAAGGGTTGTACACTGTCAGAAGTTAGTGAAGCTACACAGTGAGGTCTACTGTAGATGTACAGTATAAAGGGAAATATTTATCTCAGCTACACTCACCTACTGTAGGACCCACACACAGAAGGTCATGGATTCGAGTCTCCACTGGGCACAATGGGTTTTACTATTGAAATGCAGCTGCATTAGACTTGTAAACCTACTCGAAATTGAAGGAGTGCTATTGCTATATTGATATAGGTAGATTTATATTCCAAATAAGTTAGAAAGACAAAGGGGAACGAATTGTGGCACTGTTACTAACAGTGCCACAATTCTAGCACCAGTCAGGCTAACAGTGTTAGCCTGACTGGTGCTAGAATCCAATACCCACCCCCTGAATGTCTACCCGATGAATCTTTGTATAAGATGAAACATCCTGATCTCAACCAACCACAAATTCTATGCTGAATCACCCAGGCACAGAAAAAATATTTTTATTTTTTCTGAAACCCTAACTATTTGATATCTGATTTATTAGAATCAAATACTCCTTAGAATGAAAGTCTAAGTTAGATCACTGTCATGTTCTGTACAGTAGATAAAACATTGGAACTTTGTTATGGGCCCCAGTATCAATGAGTCAACCAATGGGAACTCAGTAAAATAGATCAAGTGGTTATGTGTCATGTTTTGCATGTGAAGGAGTGCCAAAATCGGCTTACCTGGTCAGATCTGGATGTAGTAGCGGAGTGCACACATCTCGTCCTTCCAAATGTGTTAGAATCTTGGTTCTCTGGATTGACCTACAGCTACACCACAATGTTGTGTCACCCGATTAACAAATAATGTTACCAAACATGAAAAACTTACCTTTCAGGCCAGTAAAAGATATCAAAATGGACAGAGCCAAAGGAGACAGGAGAGCTATAAGTATATCATCTGTGACGGTACAAGATGGAAAGAAGATGCCAATTTTCTTTTTCGTGGAGGTATGTCTTGTGAGGAAAAAAAAAGAATCGAGCTTGATATTCAGATCCAGAGAACAAGTTCAATAATGACCCCCCCCCCCCCCCACCTCCATCTGGTAATAAATAGATCAGCCATTTCAAGATTAATAATACATAGTCACTGATAGTGCATTAAAATATTGGAATGATAGTTAACCCAAGTATCCAAAGTATAGACACTATCAGACAGGGCATGCAACTACTTACATAATTTGACTTGATTTCAATAGGTCCACGTCAGGCCTAGAAAAATTATGGTAACTGTTTACATATTTTCTAATTACTTTCCAGTTTCCTGATTTGGATACACTGCAATGTAGAAACTCTGCTACTGGTAGAACAATGCCATTTTCCAAGATGAAACTTGGGGAATTTCTATGTCGCTACAGCTATTCTTGTATTCCAACTTCTTGTAAGGAAAACTGTTGTCAACTTGACAAACTGAATAGCTGTCCCTGCATGACATTGTGTTCCCCGCAATGCGAATGTTATTCTAATAGATATCCTACTGGCAGCAATTTTATGAACTGTACTTCACGGAATATGACAACCCTGCCACCGAAAGGACCGACACTAAAAAAATTATATTTAGAAATATCCCAATGCTTAAAATGCTTAACCTACATCAGAACGAAATTAGTGCTATCAGAACTGAGACATTTGAATCAGTAAACCCTCTTGAAGAGCTGTATCTTCAGAATAACCAGATCCACTTCATGGAAAATGACAGTTTCATCAATCTTACACACTTGAAGACGGTACAATTACATGACAACCGTTTGGAGTACCTTAACTTGTCAATGTTTCCCAATTCTCTGACTGAGCTTACTCTCCATGACAACCCCTGGGTGTGTGATTGTCAATTTGGACCGGCATTTAAAGAATGGATTGTGACCCATGCAGACCTCATCCTCAACCACACAAAGATTTATTGCAAAATGGAAGTTGGGTCTGAGATTGGTCTGCAAGAACACAATACTTTAGATGGCTATTCTGAAAGTAAAGTGCAGACCAATGAGCCATCTATTTCTCAAGTGGTTGTGTTTGCTGAGTTTTCAACTTGCGGGAACACATCCATTTTGAAGACGATACACTACCGGCATATCAAGTCCACAACTGAGATTATTTTACTGGCAGCAGCTTTTGTGATCTTTGTAATAATTGTGCTGGTGATCTACAGAAACCGCATACTGCTCAGGGTACTGATGTACAATAAATGCACCTTTTGTTTTCATCCTGATCAGACTGAAGAGAAGCCATATGATCTGTTTATTGCCTATGACAAGAGAGATGATGACCTTGTGGTGCATAATCTTCTGCCTATGCTAGAGCAAGGAGAGATGTCTTATAAGGTAGGGATATAAGCAGAAAAAATTCCTCTGGTATTCCATAGGTTGGGACATCAGTAGGTTTCAATAAGAAATTGACTTTTTTCTTCTGATGCTAACGAAGTAGGCTTGGTAGTAGTGTTTACATGTAGCATTGAAATAGAATAATCAATGTTTTGAAGTATTTATATTCAGGATCTGATATTATTGTTGTAATTCAATTATCTTTGAAATTCAGTTTGAATTCAAGATTTCTGTAACATTGTCAAAATGCATAAACAAATCAGGAAAATCATGTTATAGACCATTTCTAAATCTTTTAAAGGTATGTCTGGAGTGCCGTGATTGGCCGGCTGCAGCGGCAACAACTGATTCAATAGTTGCTTCGGTCCAACAGAGTAAGCGCACCATTGTCGTAGTATCCCCAAACCATCTGGACACACAGTGGTGTGAATACTCATTTGATGTAGCACATTACCAGGTAAATAACACCAGATCTATTGATTATCATTTGTGACAATAATTATATTTATCCTATTGTAACTAATACAAATATGTCATTAAGAACAACTAATGAATAACATTCATGACACATCAAAAGATGCATGATCCTAACAACTAATTGATACCTCTTTCATTGACCAACTATTTTCATGGACAGATTTTCCCCAAACCAAGCACATTTATATGAATCATACTTGGCACCTGCAATTACAAACTGTAATTATATGTTGGCCATATAGAAAATGCATGAAGTGATTTTTCCTCAAATTCTGAATCTTGCTTTAAGATGTTCTAAACAATGTAAGAGTGCAATATTCAGGGAATGGAGGTCAATCAAATGTGATCTTTGGGTAAGGCCAAAAAAAGAAAAAGGTGTGTTTCAGGTTACATGGTCTGAAAATCTAGGGTAGGTAGGTCTGATTTTTTCTTCTTTTTTTTAAATTTTTTTTTTACTTAAGCCTGAAATGTACCCAGAAATCGACTCACAAACTACAATGCTGACTCGCCGACGACCGCCTCGACTCGTGAACTATCACATCGACCCAAAATGACCCAAAATTTAAATATTTTTTCAAAATTGCATAAAAATTTCTAGGGTCGGCCCTATTTTGCTAGGTAGGGTCGGGTAACCTGAAACACACCTTCTTTTTTTTGGCCTAATAGTAGGTCATAATGAGTATTTTCAATTGAGGAATGACATTGTACACAAGTTTCTTCCAATGTGGGTAATAAAATCAAATTTGAGGAAATTGAAGTGAATAAGTAGGATTGTAATAGGTAGTTAAGTGTGTTATTTGCGAACATCCTGACTTATTTTGAAGAAAATTGACTTTTGAGCCCCAATCATCGGATGTGTGTACTTTGACTTCTTGCAGGTGCTGAAAGACAAACAGCTCCGACTCATTCTTGTACTAACAGACATCGACCTTGAGGAACGTTTGACCCGTGCTATGAAGTTCTATATGAAGACAAACGCCTTCCTCGTGATCGGGGAGAAATGGTTCTGGGAGAAGCTGAGATATTTACTTGGAGTCAATCCCAGAGGTTCAGATGAGGTTGTAGGCAGGGAGTTCAGACCAGTCCAAGTTTATGATGAAAATTAGGTCCAGCTCATTTATTACTCATTGAAGCCTCTACAAGGGGTAGGCAGAGTTAACAAGCTCCAAAAATACATAGTCAAAAGGCAATGGCCATAAGATATTTTGGTATTGTTCCCCCGAGGTGGGGCTAGGGCTGTATTCTACAAAGCCGCAGGCTAAGTGGGGATGAGGCGCCAGCCCCACCGAGGAGGAAGCGATACCAAAAATCCTCTGGCCATTGGCCTTTGCCTTTATTTCATGGTTTTTAGTCTTCAAAATATGTTTGATTGCATATAATTGACCAAAAGAATCGAACAAATGATGATGTCACAAGCCATGTGATATGGGAACACTGTATCCCATGGGGGTCATTTCTAGAACATAAGCATAGTGGTCATCATTTCCATCATGTAATAATAAATACAGACCACTGGCGTACCTGTGGACGATTTTTGTCTACTAATGTTTTTATGTCATTTGGGCCAGGGATTTTTCTAAATCAGTGCATATACTCAAATGTCGCTCTAGAGGGGCAAGATAAAAGCCGCCTCCTTTTTCATAGTAATGAGGTATGACTCTACTCTCACATATATATAGTGTTAAATTGTAAACTACTTACCAAGCCCCTACACAAAGTATTCCTGATTCTGTAAGTATTAGTTTTGTCCTTAATGTCTGCTTCATGCCTAACCACCCACATTGAGGATGCCTTAACTAAATGCAAAGAGAAATGTACCGTAGGGGCAAAAAAAACGAAGTTTGTTTCAGGTTACATGGTCTGAAAATCTAGGGTAGCTAGGTCGGATTTTTTATTTATTTATTCATATTTTTTTAACTTTAGCCCGAAAAGTACCCAGAAATCGACTCACGAACTATGATGCCGACTTGCCGACGACCGCCTCGACTCGTGAACTATCAGATTGACCTTTAAATAGCCCCAAAATGATCCAAAATATAAATATTTTTTTTCAAAATTGCATAAAAATGTCTAGGGTCGGCCCTGTTTTGCGAGGTATGGTCGGGTAACGTCGGGCATAACTTCCATTGGGGAAGTTATTCCCATATTAGTGTACATACCAGTGCCACCTAGTGCCTCCCACCGGCACCAGCCGTGGAACTCTTCTCCAGGGGAGGGAGGTAACCAGCAGCAAGCAAGCAGGCAGCAAGGCCAGCAGCAGGCCAGCAGAGACTTTGGTTTTTTCGGTCTAGAATTCGGTCAAAATGACGGTCTGCTTTTGCGGAACGGAGTACCATGGCAACAGGAATTCCTGCCCCAAATGCAATGCCCCAAACCCGGACAAGGGTACCCCCAGGAAGGTGTTGCAGGGACAGGACCAGCCTGCACCGGCACAGGACGACCATGGCGGCTCCCAGGGCCGGCAGGAGACCGGCCAGGGCAGCTCTGCTTCGCCGGCACCCCCGGGCGGTACGGCCCGCCAACACAGCGAGCAGGCCGCGGAGTACAGCGCGGCCCGGGAGGTAGAGCTCCAGCAAGCCCTGGACCGGATCGAAGCAATGACAATAAACGAGAGGGCAAGGGAAGAGGACCTAAAGAGGACTCAGCGATTAAAAGAGGCCGAAATGGAGCTGGCAGGTTTAAGGGCAGCAAATAACAGGATAGAAAGGGATACGAACTTCGCAGAAGCCGCCTTCCGCGGTGTTGTTGATACCATGCAGGGCGGAGACGGATTACGGCGGCCCGCGGATACCCGCGGAACAGCCTTATACTACGCGGACCAAGGCACCAGCGGCCACGATTCGTCGGCAATACCCGGGGAAGACGCGGACCGAGCCTTTTCGTCTCTGTCCGCGAAGCAGCAGCTCGGCGCGCATGCGCAAAGCAAAATGGCCGACCACAACATCCGCCCAGACGAAAACAAGGCTAACGAAGTCGCTTTTTCGCAGTTTTTGAGCGAACGAAAGCGAATTAAGGCTCAAAAGTTGTCGCAATCGAAAGAGCATGGTCGATTACCCCCCTCCCAGCCCTCAAAGCAGTCGCAAATGCCCCAGGAAAGTTGGTTGGGAGACTTTTGTGCGACCATCAGCGAGCAGGGACAGCCTCCACATACCTCGGCGGCGACTTCGTCTTTGAGCGCGGGTGGTGCGCTTCATCCCGGGGTGCCGGGAGGCTCCACGCTTCATCACGGACACCCGGGGAGCTTCACGCTTCATCATGGTACAGGTCAGTCTGGCAGTTTTAAGCAATCAGGGGGTGTGTGTAGGTCTGCTGGGGCCACAACATCCTCTCAACTGTCTGATCCTACCAATGAGGGGAAGCATGGACACACCCAACAGCAACAGGAGCAGAATCAACAGCAGGTGTTGGGGCAGCATCAACAGCAGCAGCAGCAACAGCAGGAGGATGCAGACCCCTCCTATGCAGAATTTCTGCTGTGGAGACAGCAGCAACAGTGGGCTGGGTTGGCAGGGGATGTGACCCCTTCTGCCCAGTCTACTCAACAAAATCAGCAAACACTACAGCAACATCTACAGCAACAGCGGGGCCAACACGGGTCCAGTCGGCATCAACAGCAGCAACCCTACACTTCAGGCCAACCCCTCTCCGCGACACCCCCGCCAGGTTTCTCTAGTCTGCCATCGGCAGGTGGGCTAGGCATAAATCTGGGGGCGAGCCACACCCTGCACACTGGGCTAGCTACGGCGGGGTTGGGCTTCGGCAACATGGGCCTACAGTCGGGTGATGTTGATGGCCTCTTCAGAAACGTAGCGTCAGGTAAGTCAGCTGTGGAGGGTGATATCCTGGCCTCTCTACATGCAGCTAATGAGGCTAGCATGAGGAAAAGGTCCAAGCTGTGGATCAGGCCAGACTACCACCTCCCAGCTGACAAAGACTACAGCGAAATGTCATATAGGGAGTTAATTTACGGGATGATCAATGTCACGCAGGCCCTGATCATAGCCGATCATCCCGACTTGAGCCCATTGTCATACCTAGATCACATGAAATTCATCGCCCTGAAGGAGATAAAACCTACCTATTGCATGAAGGCCATATGCCAGTATGATAGAGAGGTGACCGACAAGGTGCTGAAAAAGCAGATCCCCAAGTTTGCCGCGGCTGACCACGGTGCGATGGCAAACAACATGGGTATGGACAAAACTCTGGCCTACGTAAAGATGCAACAGGAGATGGCAAAGCAGATGTCCCTTCTGAACAAGGCCCCGGGCAAGCCACCAGCTAGGCCGTCAAGTCAGGGAAAGTTCAGGATCGACTGCCCTGACCACCTGTGCAAGCGATTCAACTTCACGGCGTGCGATTGGACACTATGCAGGAAGCAACACTCGTGTGCGGTCTGCGGTGGCCCGCACGGGGCTCGGGGATGCGCACACAACCCCTACAACCAAGGGGGGCAGCCTCAGAGCCAGGGTAGTTTCCAGGGTCAGCAGCATCCATACTATGGCCAGCAAACCCAGAACTACGGCCAACAGGGGGGCCAACAGCGTAGCGCGTGAGGCACGGACGAGCACGACTCCGCGGACTACGAAGCGGATGTCGGCACCTCGTGTATGGAAGACATTCACTCTCATACATGTGAAGAGCTAATATGCACAAGTAGTATAGATGCCCTACTAGACATTTATAAAGGTTATATCCCTTTATGGGACATTAGCTGCAGACACAGGGTTCAGGGGGTCGTGTCGCAGTTGAAGCCAGCAGGCTGGAGGGACATGTTATTGGGGCATGGTGTCATAGATGAGGATTGTCACTTTATATTAGATGGTGTCCTACATGGGTTCAAGATGGTGGACCCCCATGCACGGGTAGACAGTTATGAGGTGAAGAACTATTCGTCAGCCTCGGTAGATAATTTTGACTTTATTGATAAGCTCTTGAAAGAGGAACTGGGCTGCGGGAAACTCAGCGTGTCGCGCGAGAAACCGACATGTGTGCACGCCTTGGGTGCTGTTCCCAAGGCTACCGGGGGTTTCAGGCCCATCACCGATGCGAGCAGGCCCGACGGACTGTCCATTAATTCCCATATGTCTGCCACTTTTCAACACTTCAAGTTTGCTAGACTAGACGACGTGTGCAAGGTTCTCCGTCCGTCGTACTACATGGCGGTGACTGATGTTGCTTCGGCGTACCGCTCGGTACTCATCAGACCCGAGGACCGGAATTATCAGGGTTTGAAGTGGAAGTTCGACGGGTCTGACACCTACATGGTGGACAATTGTATTTGTTTTGGCACAAGAGCAGCTCCTTTTATTTTTAATAGACTCACGGATGCCGTTACCAGGTACATGCGCCGTCAGGGCCACATGTGTTTCAATTACCTGGATGATTTCCTATTGTTAGCCGCTAGCGAGAGGCAATGCACGGAATCCCAACGTGTCCTCCATGAGCTACTCAGGCAATTAGGATTTTACATAGCTTACAAGAAGGTGTCTTCCCCGTCAAGGATACAGCGTTACTTGGGCATAGAAATAGACAGTATCGATATGAAGCTGAGACTGCCGGGGGATAAGCTGCAAAGGTTGGAGCAAGAGCTATCGTTTTTTCACGGTCGCCGTCAGGCAACGCGAAAGCAACTGCAAAAACTGTGCGGCATTCTGTCTCATTGTTCGTCTGTCGTTAAAGGCGGCAGGACATTCTCTCAGCGGGTAATCAAGATGCTGAGTGGGTTTCCAGCGAACAAGAGGTATATAACTCTAAGTAAAGGGTTCAAGAAAGACTTGGTATGGTGGCAGGGTTTCTCCAGATGGTTCAACGGGGAGGCTCGCATCATCGACCCAGATAGCAAGAAGGAGTTAACTCTAGCTATGGATGCCTCGGGCAGAGGCTATGGGGTCGTGTTCGAACAAGACTGGCTCGCGGGTGCCTGGGAAGGTCCTCTTAGTAGCAGGGAGGACAGGCACGGCCACTTTTGTTCCGAGCCGGACATGAAGATCCCCGCAAATATTAATATACAGGAGTTCTACCCTCTTATAGAAGCTCTGTGGAGGTGGGGCCCCTCCATGACAGACAGCAGAGTAGTTGTGTTCTCAGATAACACACAGGTGGTCGCCGCGATTAACACGGGCCGTAGCGAGAATGACACTACGATGGTTATCCTTAGAAGGGTCTTTTGGCTATCTGTCATTTATAACTGTCATATCACAGCAACTCATATTCCGGGCCACGTTAATGTGGTCGCAGACGCCCTATCCAGATTATTATTCGATAACAGCAAATTCCCTGATTCCCTGTGTTGCAGGGGCAAACCAGAGATGCATGCTCCTGGACCGGATGGCGGCAGAGGCGAGAGCCCACGTCTGGTCCCCCGCCACCTGGCGCACCAAGGCATCGCAGTGGAAGCGCTTCATAACATTCTGCACCTGGCTCGGGGTCAAGGTGCTACCAACGGATAGCCGTACCATGTCACGCTACATAATGTTTCTCTCGGACAGCCTCAAATTTAGCACTATAGACAACTACGTTAGCGGTGTCATCAGTCTGAACAAATATTTTGGGTACGATGTGCAATTTATTAGGCAGGACTTTGCCTTTAGTGCAACGCTGAGGGGACTCCGCCGGATGCTGGGCGACCCGACACCGACCAGGGTGACGGTCACGGTGTCCGATCTACTCGCCATGTACCGCCTAGTAAACTTCAAAAATCATAATGACTGTGTAATGTGGGCTTGTCTGGTCACCAGCTTTCGCTCACTACTGCGGAAGAGCAACCTCGTACCAGCGACCTTCAAGGACATAACCGGCCACTTCATGCGACGAAGCTCGGTCAGGTTTTACCCCTGGGGGGTGATGCTGCGCATTAGCAGTTCAAAGACTATACAGTTTGGCCAGCGGGAGCACCTGGTGCCCATCACCTACACCGCCGACTCTCCACTGTGCGCCGCCTCCTTGTTAAGGCGTCACCTCTCGGACTCTCCGGCTGACCCCTCCGCTCCCCTCTTCCTGGTTAGGAGAGGCTCCCACCAAGTACCGCTGACGTACCCCCCGTTGCTCAAGTTCCTCAAGGGGCTGATTGAGGGCATCGGGATGAACCCGGAACGTGCGGGGGTACACAGCATGCGGAGAGCGGGGGCGGCTTTCTTCCACCAGTCGGGCATCCCCCTGGAGGACATAAGGCAGGTGGGCGACTGGGCCTCCCTAACCGCACTCATATACCTCGCCAAGCCAATGTCGGCGAGGATAGCCATGGACAGGAAGATTACAGATGCACTTATCGCGGCAAGCAACTACTAAGACTTAGACATACACCTACCCCCCTCTCTTACAACTTCACTCCAGTTTGGGTGTGCCGGGTCACGGTTGTGACAAACGGTTAAGCGCCAATGCCCCTCGTCGTTAACCTTTAACCTAAACTGTAGTCAACGGTAATGTCGGGCATAACTTCCATTGGGGAAGTTATTCCCATATTAGTGTACATACCAGTGCCACCTAGTGCCTCCCACCGGCACCAGCCGTGGAACTCTTCTCCAGGGGAGGGAGGTAACCAGCAGCAAGCAAGCAGGCAGCAAGGCCAGCAGCAGGCCAGCAGAGACTTTGGTTTTTTTTTTTCTTTTTGATATTTCTAATAAATAGGCCGGGTCACGGTTGTGACAAACGGTTAAGCGCCAATGCCCCTCGTCGTTAACCTTCAACCTAAACTGTAGTCAACGGTAATCTGAAACACACCTTTTTTTAATTTGGCCAAGACATGTGAGACACTGATGAGATATAAATATAATCCCCTGCCAAATGTCACGTTATAACGCTTGTAGCATTTAATACCCTGATAACAATATATATGTCATATTACGTAAGAGCCACCATCACAGTTCAAAGCACTTTGCTTACACTACCTTGTAACATAAAATACACTATAAAATACACATATAACTGTAATATTATCCACATAACTATGATATTACCCATATAACTAGGATACAATGAAAAAAAGATAGGAAGAATGCTATTGTGGACTAATATAAAGGAAAATATGGTATTTTGATAATTACATTGTAGCATAGTCTGTCAGATACTGGAAGACACTTGTAAAATGCTAATAACCAAGTTACTTGTGTGTTAACCAAGTTTAAAGATTGGCATCTGTCCATGTAAATACATTTAAGATAATTTTAGTGTCACATGATAATATATAAAGAAAGGAACATGTTGGTATCTTGACATCTGACCAGAAGATATAAAATGAGGATGAATGCCGTAACTGTTTGTTGTTTATATTTTGTTCATTTTAAATTCGCCAGGTAGTCTACATAATATTATATGTAGTTTACAGCTTAGCTGTACCCTAGCATATCTGGTGGAAGGGTGTTGGGGGGGAGATGACTCTCCATGCCGTTCATATACTAGTATGATTTGATTAAGAGTGATAGGATGATGGCAAATATAGTCCATTTATATGGTTACTTTTAATCCTTAATTAATATTCCATACAACAGGCAATTTGACCGCCCAAATGCAAAGAGAGTACCATCTCTTGCGGATAAAGTGAACTAAAATAAGAGGTTTCATCGTATCCTACAAACATATCAATGAAATTATATCAAAAACGTTGTTTGTAATGTTTGGCTAGATGGTTTGGCATCAATTAGGCAACTGGAAGACCATATTTACAAATAATGTACTGCACATCTCAGGCAGGGTGTCTTAATAGGGTCAAAAAACATAAAATGTTTGTTTCAGGTAACATGGGTCTTTTTTTCTTTTTCCTCTGAAGTTAAAGTGCCGGCCCCTCTGCATACCCTAAAATTGACCCAAAAAGTGTGAAAATTTGAATTTCTTCAAATTTGCATGTACGATGCCACCTCTATATTTCACATTAATTTTTTGAATATGAACAAAATTATCAGCTCTGTGTGAACCCTAAAATTGACCAAGGAATTGTAAAAATATTGAAAATTCTTCAAAATTGCACAAAAAAACCGGCCCTATTTCGTAGGATCGGTCGGGTGACCTGAAACAAACTTTTTTTATTTGGCCTAGGCAATTTTGGTGTCTTGTTCCCTGTGCTCAAGCTGGCCCCAGCTCCCGAGCAACATCGCTGGTTTCTGAGAGGCCATAACTGCATCACTTCCTCCGTATATGGGGAGGGGGTCCTTCCTATCCCTGCCTACATTTATTATATCACAACAACCAACGCACTGGAACTACTTTCACCAAGGACCTTTAGTGCTAGGGATGATGCTAGGGAACAAGCTGGCCCCAACTCGCGCTTGGACACGTCCGAGCGACATCGCTGGTATTTAGGGGGCCATGACCGCATCACTTCCCCCGTATATCGGGGGGGGGGGGGGGGGATTCCTACGCGGTACCCATCTGCACTTTTAATACAACAGCACCTAGCGCACAGGAACTATTTTAACCAGCAGCCTTTGGTGCCAGCGATGACGCTCAGGAAACGAGTTCGAGGTGGTGCGAGCTTGGCTAGGGAACAGAGGTCGAGTTGGAGCCAGCGTAGCCTTGGGCCTTGTCAGATCCACTAAGGGAGGTGCTAAGTATCCCACACGCCTTCACACAAAGCCTTACCCTCCCCCCCCCCCCCCCCCATTGATGCTGAATGACCATCCGTAATTAAATGTCAAACATCAACATCATCCAATTCAAGGTTGTTTTGTAACGCTCTAGATGCGTCATTCATTCAGTTAGTTCCTTTCACTTAGCCTACTCCCAATACATGATATGTACAGGGAGTGTTGAAAGTAAAATAGTTTGTCACACTCTAAATGTTTCGTTAATTATGATACAATTATAATTGGTATCGTCCTATATACGCCATACTATGATATACCACGAATATCTATCTATCTATCTATCTATCTAAAGATCTATCTATCTATCTATCTATCTATCTATCTAAAGACCTATCTATCTATCTATCTATCTATCTATCTATCTATCTATCTATAGATCTATCTATCTATCTATCTACCTACCTACCTATCTATCTATCTATCTATCTATCTATCTATCTATCTATCTATCTATAGTTACCTATCTACATATCTATCTATCTTTCTATCTATCTATCTATCTATCTATCTGTCTGTCTGTCTGTCTGCCTGCCTGTCTGTCTGTTTGTCTGGCTGTCTGCCTGTCTGCCTACCTACCAACGTATCTATCTATCTATCTATCTATCTATCTATCTATCTATCTATCCATCTATCTATAGATCTATCTATCTATCTACCTACCTACCTATCTATCTATCTTTCTATCTACCCGCCTATATCTATCTATCACTCTATCTATCTATCTATAGTTCTATCTATCTATCTACCTACCTCTCTATCTATCTATCTATCTATATATCTATCTATCCATCTATCTATCTGTCTGCCTGCCTGTCTCTCTGGCTGTCTATCTATCCATCTACTGTCAATACATATTAGATATGGTACAAGTGACTTCCTGTATAAGTGTTATAATCCAAGGACAGGGTAATTGTCCAAGGCGGTAGCCACGGACAATTACCATTGTCCAAGGCTCAAAACACTTATGCAGCTAGTTGTGTGTACCATATCTGACTTACACTAACAGTAGGAGAGCGTGATCAATCGACCACATACGTCCCTCTATGTAAAACAAAGTCAGGCCATTTGTTTTGTTCTCTTGGCTAACTGTGGTTTAAATCATGATAAATATCATTCTATGTTTATTTGTATATGTCGTCTCCAGAGTCGTTTTCTATACACAGACCGAGCAATGTTAAAAAGTAAACTTGTCTGCAGACTCTGCCAAGTGACAATCATAAAATAAACTCATGAATCTAAATGACAAGGAAGCGGGTCTTCTAGCTTGTGGTAGAAGACCATATAGATACCCACCTTTTGACCCTCCTGGGCCACTGTAGGTATGAGAGTATAAGACTAGTGAAGAGATGAGTGATGAAAAGAGAAGATATATACAAGTCTATCAATTGCCTCAATGTCAGTTAACTTACCATCTAAGGTTAAGTCCATATAATAAGACAATTTGGGGCACATTTGCAACGTCTCATAGTGCACAGGAGAGTATGTTATCCTATGTCACAAAAGATGTTAGACCTCAGTTCCCTACACTGTCACTAGGTGATATTACGGAACCTCTACTTGTGAGTGTATTGACCTTGATCATCGCATGCACACAGTTTGTGTCATACAAATAATTTGTACAGAATTATAGAGCTGTATATATTCATATTCAACTATATATATAGTCGAATAATGTATTGCCAACAGTCAATTTTACCTCCAAATATCATGATAAAATGTATGCGCTGTCTTTTTTATATATTCTTGTAACACTAGTCGACTAAGAGGGTACACACACACAAGAACTAGAAAAATCTGTTTATTTCATGTATAGAAACAACATTACCATTGTTTTGTATGGGAAGGGCCGTTCTCCACACCCCTGTGGAGAAACTGAATCTCATTCTCACCAGCTCCATTCTCCAAGGTATAGTTGTGAAACCAATCTTTAAATATCGTTTAAAAATGGAATCGATCAACATTCACATAATTAACACAGAGATCCACTCAAATCAGTCGGAACTCCTGGTTCTTCCACTCATGGGACCGTGGGTTGTATCACCTTGTCTGGGCCTCGTGTGATACGACCCAAGGCCCACTCATGGAGAAACCTCTTATTCAGACAGATTATCGTGGACCTCTGTCTATGTAAATTATCCACTTCCCTTTACACACCCCTTCACATGTATAATGAAAACAGGATGGTTTTCAGAGGGAACTAATGGTGTGGGTTTGTTTGGACCTTGTCTAGGTCCCTCTCCCAACTAGACACGTGTGGAGTATGTGGTGGGCGTGTACCATGCTGTAACATCCAGGGTACCAGCCAGGGTACCAGGCACTCACAGTCTCAATCTCCCCAGCAGAGACTTCCGCTCCCCCGATCACTTCTATCTCTGCCAAAACCTAAGAACTCTTCTGTAAAAGGAGGTGCAAATGCTGCGCTCTCCTGTGGGAAAAAGTCTAGAAAGGGGTGTTACTTTCCTTCTCTCCTATCCGCTTCATACATTGCCTGTATTCCTGCCCGAAAATAGTTCCAAGGAAGATCTGCAATTTCTACCCCAAAAACATGACCAATCTGTCTAATATTTTCAGAATTTCATGTTCAGGTCTTCCTACAAATATTTGAATCGAATCATAGATGGGAATTTATATATTTCAAGAGAAGTGCGCTATGGACAGAATCTGTCCATTTGCGAAGCACAGAAGAAGGATATGGCAGAGGTGAAGCAAGACCGGTGTCGCAAGTAATATCTGCCATGGGAAATTGTTACAGTCTACAGCTTTGTCATTAATTAACCTCAACCTCTGCTCCCAAGCGTCATCGCTTGCACCAAAGCTTCTTTGTGCAAGTAGTTCCGGCATGCTGGGTGCATAATATAAATATACGGAGGAACTGATGCGGTTATGGCCCCTCAGATGTCACTCTCTGGTGCTTCCATTCTCCAAGCATATTCTATGACGCATACCTAACGTATAAGAATCCTGACCCATGGGGGAGAGTGGAACAAAAGATTTGATCCCATTTTGCCGTTGCAACTATCTTTCCATATTTGTGGAAAATGCATCGTACAAGAACATAATAGATGGCTACTATATATCTTGCACAATTATATTATAGGCCAACAGTGGGGAAGCAATTAGGGAGTACCCCTGTTCTCACTTTGGCCGCCATGACACTTCAGTCCTGAAGGATTCTGGGAATACAATCTACATGTCGCAGCGTCCCCATCCAGGTTCCTGCAGCGAGGAATGCTGGGATTGGGGCGGGGCCGCATGCCTGCCTGGTAAGGGAGAGGGGTGTGTGATTAAACCTTTAAGGACGGCATGAGGCTTTAATGCAGTATGCACGTTGTTGGCATGATGCATGTGATTCAGTCATTGTGAGCAACTCGCCAGTGCATCCATGCATCATGCTGATCAGACAAGGTTGAGGCACTCACGAAGGATCTGTACGGCAGGCCAATGCAGTGCTGACAGTTTACTCACAAGTCACCTTGCGGCACTGAGAGAGTTGCGACAAAGTGAGTCATTGCAACAAATATTGCCCTTATGCACCATGCCTTCACAGAGAGAAGAAGTAGAACCACTGGAACTCTCAAATGGGAGTCTAGCCCCGATTACTGAGATAACTCTCCCCAGGACTCTAAAGTGACTCCCAATCATTAGGGAGTCTTAGAATAGGAGTCCTTATAGAGTTATTATAGAGTCCTTCTAATGTTAAGGAGTCACTTCGGAGTGCTGGGGAGAGTTACCTCAGTGATCAAGTTGGGAGTCACAGTGATTCTAATTCGATTATTTGTGTTGCTTATACACAGAGAGAAGAAGTAGAATCACTGTAACACCCAAATGGGAGTCCAGACTCAATCACTGAGGTAACTCTCCCCAGGATTCTAAAGTGACTCCCTAATGCTGGGGAGTCCAACTGCCCTGACTCTATTTCAAAGGAGAGTCAGCCAGTTTTGACTCTATAGATCATTAGACTCAAACATCAATGACTCCATTTGAAATGGAGTCAAATTGATTTGACTCTCGAGTTGAATGGCGTTAACACAGTTGGACTCCCTAATGGCAGGGAGTCACTTTAGAATCCTGGGGAGAGTAACCTCAGTGATCTAGTCCAGACTCTTATTTGGGAGTCACAGTGATTCTACTTTTTATTTTCCATAATACCCTGCCCATACATACTGTAGTATTCTATTATGATATTATCTACATGGCCCAATATTACATGGTAACATGATAAATACAATTATTTGTTCATTGGAATAGATAGCCCAAAATTTATGAAAGAAAATTTTTATTTGAAATTCTGCATCATAGCATATGTGGTCCACGGGATACAGGGCACCAGGGCACTTAATTAGCCCCCCCCCCCCCCCCCTTCACTAGACTGTAACATCTAGGGTGTTTACCTGTACCGCTGAGGGCCGCGAAAAATGTCGTTTCTCTGCCATGCTTTAGTAATTTTACATTTTCACTAGGAACAAAATGGAATTTTAAAATATTATGACACCACCTGAAAGCCAACACATTGGACTTTCTAATCATGTAGGGACTTTCTAATTATTCCATTTTTTTACTATATAAATTTTGCATCTTCATACAGAGACTGTCATAGCAGCTACTGCCCTGGGTGGGATTTTTACAGGGGTCTCTGCATTGGCCACATCTGGGGCCTACCTCCGTTTTCTATCAGAATTTAAAGTATATCTACTCATGAAAAAGAGAACAGAGTAGCTCAAATCATCATCAAAAAAATTAAAAATCAAAATGCAGTTATATAGACACACTTTAAAGAGCTATAATTTAGGTTTCAAAAAGTTATTGCATGTTAAAGTGTATCTCCATTAGTTATCAACGGAGTTTAGGTTATATTAGGGCATATTTCCGGCTAAATAAAGGGTTCTCTGGATGTAGGAGGTCACAGTATATTTACAATGTCCACAAATAGCAAAGACATATTGTGTGATGTCATGACTTTAATATCCTTTTGGAATTTCTGTTATATATTGATTGTTATAGACATGATTGACCATTATGGTGTACCAAGTAGAGTAAAGGAATTGCCTTGTTCACGGCCCTTAGTGCTACAGTAGTTTTTGATAAAATGACCCCGACTCTGGCTCACATTCTGCTTAATACCACTGGATCTAAAGCAGATGTCAATATGCAGTCTTTTGCATTGTGTTACAGACATATTCCTCTTTCTGGGGATAGGTCGCACTTGTTTGTAGATGTATTATTTGAATGTAGGGGTAAACACCCTATAACATCTAGGTAGGGTAACTCTGACCCAGCCACTTATATATATATATATATATATATATATATATATATATATATATATATATATATATATATATATATAAATATAAGTAGCCATACATGTATCATCAGGTCACATGCGTATAAGTCTCATATATTATACTGTATATTGAAAGCTATAGATTACTATAACCCACAGTTTAAACCCGCAGTTCTTACTGCACGTCAAGTAACAGTCAGAGTGCAGTCGGGACAGGTACTCAGCTCTATATATAGGGGTGCTGGGCCTTTAATGTAATAACCCTGGTGTGGGGCTAACATGGTGAGGTTATCTGACCATGTGTAGGCTGTGTTTGCCCACACTGTAACTCGACCTACAGGGTGAATTACGTTTAGCTGGGGGGAAGACATCGGCCTCCTGCAGTAGGCTATGTTCTGCTACATTGCCAGTAGTAGAATGGCGTACAAGTGCATGGACACATCGTTTTCTCAGCAAATATCTGAAATATCAATAATAATCAATATGAGAACGAAATGCATTTATCCACAGTGTAAATAGTTTCACATATATATTTGTAATAGGACAACTGTGGAGCAAAGTCATGTAGCCTACACTGGCTAAGGATACAACTGTAATACATGTAGTTCCATATCATATAGTAAATTAGGACTAGTCTTTCTTAATTATATAGCTATTAGAGATGCACAAATAGTGTGAATTTATTTGGAAATCATACTTACATATGCTTGGGGGCTGCTGGTGTGTGGTCAGACGACATGTGAGGTAGGTCTGTCAATACTGAGAGGTGGAGCAGGAGTGACCAGGTCCCAGCCTGACCACAGCCCCATAATGTTGTTTGGGAGTAATCATTCTGTATCAGGAGGGGGGGGGTATTTTCGAATTGCAACAACCTTGATGCATATGATACAATGCAATCGTTGCATTACTTTGATACTAATAAAAATAAAATCTAATTTTTCTTTCTATGAACGGTTGGCACCCCATAGGTTCCACATGGTCACCCGTCATTGATTGCCACGATGCTTTAAATGCAATCTCAAATTGTAGTTGCATTAATTTGAAACTGATAATAAAACAAATTCTTTTTTTCTTTCATGAACAGTCCCCCCCCCATACAACAAATGGTCACTGCCTTAAACATAGGTAGGGCCAATACGGATACTATTACCTCCAAACTATAACTGTTACATATTGATGAAGGGAAGGTTCAATTGACCCCCTCCCCATACAAAATGGTCACTCCAAAAAACACGTGCCACCAACCCATAACCAGTGGTCGGTATATAGACCAATACATAGATTCCTACCTGTATACTGACCCCCTGTTATGTGGACCTTGTACCCACCCTCCCCGTTCTCCCTCATTGCACCCCAAATAGCACTGCACTTACATGAACCTGTAAACACTTGAAAAGCAGACACTGAGTCTATCCATACATTTCCTACAATATCGAATAAACTTCTCCCAAATGTTTGAATCATGACATAAAGGTCTATCAATAATTGTCAGCATATGGAATATAGTTAGCAATATGCTAGAGCAACAAATAATTGAATCATATACGACCTTTCTCTTACTGAAGTGTCAAGGTGAGGGGGATTACACATAGAGCATGTGCAGGGCGTCAACAGGGAGTCAAATGTGTTTGAACAGTTTTGGGAGTCAATAGGGAGCCAGATACATATGACTCTCTATGGAGTAGTGACTCCTCTATGTGGAGTCATCAAGGTCATGACTCCCGTTCTATTGGAGTCAATGCCAGTTGATTCCATAGCACCCAGGTAGGGAGTAAACTAGCTATGACTCCCTTAGAACAGGAGTCATTATGGAGTTATTACAGAGTCCTGATAATATTAGGGAGTCACTTTAGGGTCCCAGGGAGAGTTACCTCAGTGATCGAGTCTGGACTCCCATTTGGGAGTTACAGTGATTCTACTTCTTCTCTCTGTGTAGGGTTAGTCCTTAAAAGAGCGCATATTGTTCTCATGCATTATGCCCTTTGGTTCTTCATAAAGCATGAATTCAGCCTAAGGGAGTAGTTTGCAGTGCTGCATTTAAGCATCATGTCAAACACACTAGGTCGATATACCCCAAAGGGTCAGCATGATGCTTAAATGCTGTTACTGGCGAGGTACTATTGAGGGCTGCATTCATGCATCATGACGACCACGGCCATACTGCATTAATGCAACATGCAGACTCTAAAGGGTTAGGGCCTTGGTGAGGTATGTGTGCCCCTGGTGGGAGGTTAGACTGAGGTCAGGGCTAACTGCCTGCATCACCAGGGAGAATTAGCATTACATGTCCGGCATGCGGCCTGGTTTCTGAGGCATGGTATTCACTATAAATCATGCAGAGGGGGTCTAAGGTCTTCTCACATGTATATATACTAGGAATAGAAAGAAAAAAGTAATCAAAACTTATGCTGTCCTTTTTGATATTATATTATGTAGATGCAATATATCTACGCACATAAACCAAACCTTTTTAATCATTTATGGAAGTCATGTTGCCTTCAAGTGGCATTCTCACCTAGCGTTTCCCACTCACAATTCTAGTACTGTTCTAGTCTGCTATGTGGTAAGTGCGAGTGGTGAGAATGCCCCTTTAAGGGAGCAACATAACCACTGAGGTACAACATGGTTTTGAAGCATATTAATACTTCATTGATGCATCAGGTCGACCCTACAAGGGCAGCATACTGCATAAATGCAGCACTAGTGATTAGCTCTCCAGGGCTGCATTCATGCATAACTATTACACAGGGAATAGTGTATTTGGGGACTGAGCGTGTTAATACCGAAAAGGAAGAGAGAGAAACTTTGACAGAGTTGTGGGGTTAAAGGGAAGGGTCGGCAATCCATTAGTGGATTGTAAACTGATTACATTTTCTTCATGAAGTTCATTTTTGACTTGACTTATTGATCAATTTTTGTTGGAAATATTTTAACCCCTAACCCTGGATCCCAGCGATCCAGGACAGTCTCCCCCTAGGGATGACGCCGCCCCCCCCACCCATTTCTACCCCACGGCTCACATACACACTCAAAACATTAGACTGGAAACAGCAGTGCCGAAGCCATCCTTGGACATTGTCGAAATAACGTTTGAAATGGCAACATTTGTAAATTTTTATGATTTCCTCAGGGATGTGAAACACATTTTATTACAATTCTGATCACCTGAAATAGTATTAACACACATTAACATTTGGCCATGTTATAATGTATACCCTAATCATAAGGAAAACAACTTTCATTGAAGTAAATAAATTTTAATTGTCTTTCATTCCCACATAGCATATTCTTCTAATGTGCTTGTCAATGATATTATCTAACTATAATTCCAATGGCATTGCAAGTTATATATGTGGCCTATATATACTAGGTGATTTTACTTTATTGCCGTGTTTAAGCACCCCACGCTCATGGATTAGAAGGCCTATATATACCCCCGGAGCTTATACCAGACAGGCGCTTATTCGGGTTTCTACTTTAGTGCTTAGGAAAGATTCCTCCTCTACCCCCCACACCTATACAAGACAGTCGCGTAGGAAAAAAACGGCACTCAAATGTGACGGTACGGTACTTCAACCAAGCCCCTTCACCACAGAGACCACCACCACATGCCATCACTACCTACCATTGTTAGTATGACAGGGTGAGTAGACAGGGGCAGACGGGGGGCAGACAGGGGGCAGACTGGGGCATGGCAGGGTCCCAGCTGTCTGTTCTACTCCTCAGTAATTGTTTTCAGGTGGGTCACACCCCTTATCCTTCACTGTGAGGAAGGGAACTATGTTAACTGAAGCTACCAGATCACCTTGAGTAGGTTTTAGGCCCCTTTACATCTACCCTATGTTTCCCTTTGTGTATTTTTTATAAGGTTTTGGCAATTTTTGGGGGAGCCCAAACAAATTCAGGCCCTCCTCCTCAGCGATTGGGAGACCCCAGGCCCCCTGACCTGCTACGCCAGTATTAAAGGGCTCGCCCTTGATTGTTCTGGGATCGGCCAGACCCAATCCCTGTACCCTGAGCCCCAGTATTGAGAACCCTGGACAGGGGGATTATTTACCTGCCACGACTGATGAGGCCCAGGGCTGGCGGATTCATCAACTGACATTCCTAGTATTACCTTTCACTTGAAATTGCAGTGAAGGTTTTGCATTTCATGACAGCCCTTTTCTATAGGAATCTGGAGCTATACCCTGTGGGTCCGCCATTTTATATTTCGCTGGTTGCTGTTAAACCAACTGATAAGACATCCCACTATGGGTACAATTAGGGGACAAACAGGGGACAGGCTAGTAACAGTCTTATCAGCTCTTATCAGTGCTGGCTGCCGCAACCAGCTCCAGTCCCGACTAGGCCCTATTAGGTGCTTTCACTCATAGTCAATTGAAGGGGGTGGGGGCGGGGATATTATAACATGGTAAAGTGTAAACCAGCTTTCCATAAGGGTGCCCGCCGATTTCCTAACAGAGCATGATATTGGCTAATTATTTGAATTAGTCCTAAATTACATAAACCCAGAGCCACCAAATATTGCGGTTTCTTGATTTATGTGTCAATATCATAACAAAGCAGGAGTAAGAGAGGGAGAGAGGAGGAGAGGGAGAGAGAGAGGGGGAGAGAGAGCAAAAAGAGGGCGACAGATGGACACACTGAAGATCTCTGTGTAGTCATATAGGTTACAATACCTAAATTAACAGCCTTAGATCCTCAGGTTGATGTCATTATTATAACAACCTCAGGAGGTCACATCTGACCCCAGCAGACCTCACAATGACGACCTTACAATGATTGTGCATACCTTGGGTACCGTAAAACCTCGCGTATAAGCCTAACTCTCGTATTAGCCGCACCCCTAATTTTGGAAAATCCTATAAGCCAAACTGGGGCTGTAATTATGGCGAATTTTGGTATTGTCAATTTATAGATATAAAGTCATCAGTATTGAAGACCTTCGAGTCCAGACATTCGTCTAGTTGTCCCAATGACATCCCAATGACGACCTAAAGTAGTCATTGTGATGACATAGGATCTGGTCGACTCAAAGTGGCGATCTTATATCGCCTCAAAGAGGACACCCACTGGGCACAGAACATTAAATCAACATTGATACACGGTTATCAATGTTGATTCAACATCGACTCCACGTTGAGCAGAATGTTGTGCCCGCTGGGCATAAGGTCGTCAAAATGAGGACATTAGATGTCACCTTTGACGCCCCCTGAAGTCTCTGAGGTTTTCAGTGGGACAGACTGGGAGAGGAAGAGAGATAGACTTACATACATGAGAGTGAGGCAGAGATAGACATGGAGAAATGGACAACTACAAACAGGGAAACGGGAACAGAAATACCACAAAGAGCTTCCTCAAATGTTATAGACCGGCTATTTAATCTAGTCTTACTGTGATGCTTTGATGCATTTTATAGTATGAATAAAATAAATTGCATACATACACATATACATTCATACAGTAACTAAATTAAGCAGTGTATGTATATTAATGATTGCGTAGGACATGAAATGTCAAGGCAGCAGCAGAGCTTGTTCCGTCTTACATCCGTTCTGTAGCAGAACAGGCAACGATTTAAAAAAGCGACAGATACAGACAGAGGAACAGATAAAGCAGACACATTAAAAATACCACAAAGAGCTTCCTCATATGGTATATAGACCTGCCACCGCCCCCCAAACCTCACCCCCCTCCCCACTCCGCCATTCACTCTGTAGCAGAATAGGCAATGAGGGGTTTCTGCCCGCCTCATGTCCTCACACAAGATGAAACCAGCAGCTCAGAGCTGCTCAAAGCTGCCCCTGACCTCAGAGTCAGAGTAAATTAAATCGGTGTCCCAGACAAGTCAGGTTAAGGCAGTATATATTTCACTGACAGAATCGGCTGTCATTATGTTCGTCAGATGAAATTCTTCCATAAGTTAAACATTACAGACTTTTATCGGATGACCAAATTTCGGCCGACCGACGTTGATGGAATACACGCTTTAGGTAGGACTGGAGGACATAAGCATAATAGATAAAGCCAAGTAAGTATGAGAAGTTGAGAAGTATCATATGTTATCATTTCATATTAAAAACATTCACTTGATTCTTTAAAAAGGAATCAGGTCTGAGTTCCCCTACCCCCTCCTCCATTTCTAAATCATGTTTTGGTAAAATACTCCCCTGAATACGATTTTAAGATAAAAACTAGCAGTGTGGGCATTATGGTTAGTCCACTCAAAAATTGGGTTTTTCATTACCGAGAGACCACTGAACAAGTATGACTAGGAAACTGTTTTACATCTTCTTCTGTTTTTTCTTACTCAGGTCTATGATAAAGGCTATAGCAAAACATACATTTTGTAATTCAGATTTCAGTAAATGAGAATGTTAATGTTTTTTATTTCTAGTCCCCTGTATTACTTAATATCATTATTTTCTCAATACGAATATAAAAAGCTACACCCAAATCCCGATTTTAGTAATGTGCACTGTGATGGGAAACCAGTATCAATTGAGTGATCTGTGTTAATATATACATATATTGAGTATGGAACATTACCTTTAGATACCCCCGTCTATGTCTATATCGCTTCCTGCCTACTTCCCCTATTCCCTCTTTCTTACAAAGGCCTTAGATGATGATAATGCAACTGACTCCAGTTCCTCCTGTCTTAGCACTTAAAGAACTACATGATGGCTCGAGGCACCATTTGTTGTTGCCATGCATGAAAGTAGCACTTACAGGTAAGTGCTCGTTTGAGTCGGCGTCACAGTGTTTGTCCATTATGACAGCAAACATTTAGCAATGGGTGTGTAGGGTCAGCCTGATGCATGAACACCGCCCGGCCCAGCCAAGGCCCTGTGTCCATGCCTCATGCCTTCCCTGGTAACAAATAACGAGAAATTCCCGGGATCTTTTGGGGATTCTGTGAGCAAAATCTCCCGTGATATCACGGGATTGGAACATGTGAATTTACATGTATAATCCTGTTAAATCACGGGATTTACCCCAGGGCAGCTGGGGGATGTGGGTTCGAATCCTTAGGACACCATACATCAAAAATCTTGATATACACAATTTAGAAATTAATGCACATAACTAAAGCATACATTTATTTGCAGCAATTTTAATTGTGGATATAAAAATAAATCCTCTTTCTCAATAATAACTCTTGGTACAATGTATTGTGGCACAGTCACCACTGGGCATAGTTTCTGTACATCTCCCAACACATGCCCCAATAGGTGGGCAGCTAGAGCACAGCACTATGGATCTGAAGGTGGCTGGTTCTCTTCCCAGTCAGGGCAGGTATCTTTTCAATTATGAATATTCATTATATATGGGATCATACATGAGTTTTAGTAATGGACACGAGCCCATGAAACCCTGTTTACGAGAATCCAAGTAGATCAAAAAAAAACACCACAAAGGTAAAGGTAAATTTCTATCAATTGGGCCATACATCTGCTGGCGTTGACTGGGAAGGCAACCAGCCACCTTCAGATCCATAGTGCTGTGCTCTAGCTGCTCACCTATTGGGGCATGTGTTGGGAGATGTACAGAAACTATGACCAGTGGTGACTGTGTCATTACCTAGAGTAGTTGTTAGGAAAACGCCCTGGTGATTGTATCTTACAGTCGAATGGGCGGTTTTCTCCAGGAAAACTATATAAGGCCGTTTTTCACGAAACTGCTTTTTTTCATGCACCAAGGGGGTCAAATAGAATGTAGGAGCATGCTTAAAACCTTTTGTGTGCATGTACCTTAGGGGGTGGGCCATACATAAAAAATATTAGGGCAGGTTAAATATATACAGTAAATGTCTGGTAGAGGGGCAAAGTTGTATAGGCATATCGCGTGGCTTCACGCCTAACGCCCTTTTCCCCTCAAGTAGGGGACACTCTTGTCATGTATAAGGGCATTTCTTTCATTAATATTATGTTTTAATATTGAAAAAAACTTCCCAACCTGGTGTAGGAATCCATTTATAGCTACTTGATAGGTCATTTTAATGGTTTTTTGGCCCTGGAAACATGATGGTATGTCCTGAGAACTCCTGAAATCTCTACATTACTCATTGTCAAAGAAAATAATTCTGAGATAACAAGCTATATATGGTTTATTTGTCCATAATGCATTAGAAAACATCCATATCTACAGCCTAGTATACAGTTATATGGGTCACAGGTGATTATATTATGTTTTAAAGCTGTCTGAAAAGGGCGTTAGGCGTGAAGCCACAACACTGACCGAGAGGGTAAAGATAGGATATATGCTCCCCCTACTGTATTCTATCCAATCTCAGTGGCTCTTAATTGCTACATATATGTTCCTGGACAACTCCCCTACCTTGTTCTATTGTTTAAAGCATACATAATGCTTTTCTAATGTACAGAGAGCTATTGGTGAGGGCGTTAGGCGTGAAGCCACGACGCTGACCGACAGGGTTAAGATAGGATATGCCCTCCCTACTGTATTCTATCCAATCTCATGGGTTCTTAACTGCTACATATATGTTCCTGGACAACTCCCCTACCTTATTCTATTGTTTAAAGCATACATGTATACGGCTTTATTACTGCACAGAGAGCTATTGGTGAGGGCGTTAGGCGTGAAGCCACGACACTGACCAAGAGGATTAACATAGGATATGCTCCCCCTACTGTATTCTATCCAATCTCACGGGCTCTTAACTGCTACATATATGTTCCAGCACACATCCTCTGCCTTGTACCAGTTTTTGTAGTATGGGTAAGGTTAAAATTATTGGATATCTTTCATTTCCTGAAGGAGTTGCTGACCTCTCGGCCAGAATATGTTCTTAAAACATGATTAAAAGATATTATTTATAATATTAAACCTTAGCTATCGTATGGGAAGAAGGGTGGTACATGGTAGCACCCTCATACATCGATTCAGGTTGGCTGGATATCATTTAGTAAAGCACTGAGAGCTATATGTGAGGGCGTTAGGCATGAAGCCACGACCGTGCATCGGGCGTTAGGCGTGAAGCCAGTAGACAAATCAGTGCATAGCTATTGCTATGGTTATGATAGAATAATGAAATTTAACCACAAAGTAACTTATATATTTAGGTTTATCTATAACATAGTTATGGTGGTTAAATATAATATCTCTGGATGCTACTACAGCATTAGAGTGTACATAGGGCGTTAGGCGTGAAGCCCGTAAAAGTTCCCCAACCTGCACAATATCCTCTCTAGGCTACTGCAAATAACCCTCACTCTTAATTTTTTTTTTATTATGTAGGTATATGTTAGGCCTTACCATGGTACATTCAGATACTTTCTCTACTGTTTTAATATCAGAGGTGGAGGGCATCCATTAGGGCGTTAGGCGTGAAGCCAATAAAATTACCTAATACATATATGCCTACAGGACCTATACAATCCTGCCTATATGTCCATATTTGGTACTAAAAAATTCCTTACCTTATTTGGGAAGTGGAATAATTAAGAAATAAGCATATAGCTATTTATATTATTAATTATTTTAGCTTCCAAAATGGGTCATCATGATTTTCGGGTGGAAAAGGGCTGTTTTTCAGTACTTTTTGACCTCCAGCTCTCTTATTTTCGCTCCTAGATAGGCAAAACCAGGGTACCCTGTAAAGTCCTCGTCTATCCTGACCAGATAACATCAAAAGGATCGATGTATCTATCATATTTGAAAAAATATAGGCAGGAGAAAAAAATAAGTGAAAAAAAGCAGTTTCGTGAAAATCAGCCATAATATAATCAGGACAAAGTAGGAATTCCTATACATAAATAGAATAAGTGGCATCTCTATATCCTGTAGATCTGTCTTGTTCTTTGTATGATTCATCTTCAAGCCCTAGCCTATACATTTACTATTTACCACACATCAATAAAGGGTACGGATGAACTTGCCATGATACATTAGAACTACACACAATAATGTAGACAGGTTTTTCCCTCATCACCAATATAGGTCTGCATTTCAAGAAATGCACAGAGTTTGCTAAAAATCTAGCCTTTACTTTTAACATTGCTATGTCTGCATTTGATGAGATTCATCGTGTTTGCTATAGGTCCCTATTAGCACAGTCACCACTGGTCATAATAGGGACCTTTAGCAAACTCGACGTAGCTCATTAAACGCAGACGTAGTGCTAAAGGGATAGGCTACGTCTACGTTTATTGAGCTTTTACGTGATTGCTAAAGGTCCCTAGTTTATGTCCCTATCATGTTTGCTATAGGTCCCTATTGGCACAGTCACCACTAGTAATAGTTTCTGTACATCTCCCAACACATGCCTCAATAGGTGGGCAGCTAGAGCACAGCACTATGGATCTGAAGGTGGCTGGTTCCCTTCTCAGTCAGGGTGTGGATATAAGAATGGTTAAATGCATAAATGTAAAATGTGGGTATATTTTTACATAGTGGTTTAAATGAATTACAGAGGGCAAATTAGCTAAAACTAGGCAGGTCTTGCTGCAATGGGATTCGAACCCATGCCATCCTGTTTACCAGAATCCCGTGATATAACGGGAAATTTTGCTCACAGAATCCCGTGATATCACGGGATTTAAACCCGGGTTATTCCCGGGACTGACCCCAGTTCAACTCGTGTTATTCAGGGGGAATTCACGGGAATTTGTTTCCAGGGTTATGCTGACAAAAAACAGAGTACGCTGAGGCTCTTGCTGCCCTTAAAGGGTTACACCGTCCTCAGATGATGTGAATGACTGACTGGCTGAGGAAGGTGCAGAGAGGCTCACACATATATAGTCAATGTCCATCCTGCTGGCTGGCTGGTGTTTGGTACTGGAGTGGTTCTCTAAAGGTGAACTGTGTGCAGGCATCTGTGAGACTGACACCGCCAAAGGCCTATTCATCTAAGGCTATGTTTCCATTAGTCTAGCTCATTCAATGCTTTTTTGATTGGGAGATCAATTTGTTTCTTGTGGGACCAATAACTCACGTACAACCCGCGTACTACCCGCGGGTTGTACGTGAACCAGACCCAGCTTTCATTTGATATCAAACATGCCTATATAGGGTGCGGGTTATACACTGAAAACCCAGGCCTGGATATAGGTGGTCAATGCTGCCCACTTTGGATGGTCATGCCCACTTGACCACCTGGAGTGATCAATTGTGATGACCCAAGGTGGTCATGATTTTGCCACTAGGTGGCCCTACTATACAACAGTGTTATATGCAGCATCTACTCTAGGTGATCTTTTGATTAATACTTATACTAATCTGGATCATAGGTTTCCATAAAATGGGGGATATAAAGATTATTTGGAACATGAGTTGATGCCAAGGATTTAAAAGAAAAGCATGCCAGAATTACCAGAAACATGTATGTGTAAGCATAGACACCTCACGTGTCCCTGAAACCATAGCTACAAGTCTGAGAAGTGGCTGATATACAGCTATACACACATATATGCCTTATTGGGCCTTTGGTCAGGGCTATAATGCACTCTCAGATGTGGATTGGTGGTGGGAAGAGGGGGGAATTATGAAAATAGCTGAAAAGTATACCTCATTGTGCAGAAAAATATACTACTCCTCAAAAAAATGTGGAGGTCAGAAAAGTGTTCAAAAGTGACCACCCAGGGTGGTCACATATGACCACGCTAGTGACCACGGGGTACTCCCTCAGGACACCATCACCATGACCACCCAAAAGTGGTCAGTAGTGACCACTTTAGACCCCCATTGGGTTTTCAGTGTACGAGGGTTTTTTATTTCATTGATCAGTATTAAAATTGAGATTTTCAAATCCAAAAATGGGTTATAGGATTCTACACGAGGTGCGGATAATACGCGGGAATTTACGGTAATATTATTATAAAGTACAAACCGGCTGATGTACAGAGGCCCCAATGCAGTCTCAGTCTATAGAGCCACCATGTGATGATTGTAAGAAGTCTTGAATGGAATCTGACATGGGTAGAACCATTATAGGACTTACACTGAAAATCCATAGATCGAAAGGGTTAGTCAGTACAGACTAACCTAGGTTGGTCATATGTGTGTTAGTCATAATGCAAAGTTATATTCAAAAATGACTGAGGGTTCAGTCAGTAGTGGCTCACCTAGGTTCATTATTGGTGTGTTGTATTTGTATACCACTAGTTGGGACCACCTGTAAGATACTATTATCACCACTCCGTGGCTCCCCCTGGAAATTAAAAGACTAAGGTGGGTTGGTAAGTACTGACAAACCTGAAATTAATAACTTACCTAGGTTAGTTGTAAAGGGAGCCAAAAAATGACTCACTAAGTTAGGCACTAGTGACTGAGAGATTGGTTGTATAGGGAGCCTAGGAATATCAGTGTAGTTGTAAAAACGGTTACAAATTTGTATAAATGGATACATAGTTTATCTAAGTGGGAAGTACAGATGCACAATGTGCCTATTAGACAGGGGATTATGTTGATATAATAGGAATGTAGAAAGAAGAGGGACAAGAAATAAAAGAGTGGAGACAGGCAGACAGACGGATAAAGAAAAGGACAGCCAAGGAGGGACAGACAGAGAAAACCTCATTGTAGATGTAGGGATAAAAGAAGAATCAAAGAGATATTTTTCTAATTTGTTATGAGATGAGAAACTCCACTGTTTATCTGCTTAGCCTTATTTATTTGAATGATTTCCACAGTCCTGCTGTGTGACTCTTGTCCCATCTCCACACAGGGGATCCAAGCATGCAGGAAGGAGGCTACTAAAGGACAGGGTGACAACAACTGGTGATAAAGAGTGATATATAAGAGACACACAGATACAGAGACAGACAAAGAACCAGTGCAAGTTTCCATATTATGATATAAATTGTGATGTTTAACACAACTGGATTTCATTTGTCTAACGTTGATCTCGCTAGGGAAGGTATGAGAAAGATGGGCTAAGTTATGAAGACAAAAAAGCGAAAAGGTAGAGCACAAGAGAGAGTGAGATAGATTGAAAAAAACAGAGGGAGATAAATAGCCACTAGGAAAAGATGTATAGCAAGCGGCATAGAGATTAAAAATTGGATAGATACAGACAGGAACAGGAAAACGAACACATTCAGAGAGTGCTAATACTAGTGTAGGGGCTAGGGTTTGGGTTAATCATATGGCGGGTTCTGTTGGACGCTGCTTTGCGAACTCTGTCCGAACCCTTCAGCCCGGCAGTAGGTCGCAGCACCTACTCCGGTCTTGGGGTATAGATAGAGGTTGCTATAGGCTGCTGGTCTGCATCTGGGTGTGCAGGCTGGCCAGCGTCCGGTGAAACTCGTTGGCTCGAAGGTTCCGAGCCTACGTACCTGCTCCGACACTATAGGGAGTTCATCTGGATTAGCTAAGCCTGTCTGGGTTATCTTGAATAAACCTATATAGCAACCTGTACACTTGGTCCGAACTGTGTCGATCTTGTTCTTGACTTAATAACATATCACCAATATTAGGGGAACAAAGTCTCGTTTATTACACTAGCAACACCACAAAGAGCCACCTCAAGTGGTCTATAGACGCGCTGCCCACGCAGCACCTCTCCAAACCACTCGGCCATCCGCTCTGTAGCAGAATAGGCAATGAGGGGCTCCTGCCCGCCTCATGTCCACGGTCAAGATGAAACCAGCAACTCAAAGCTGCTCGGAGCTGCCCCTGACCCCATCCTCTGATCCTGCTCATCCCCCACAGTCAGGGTGAATTAAAGGATGTGTCTCACAACCTTGGTCCAATGTTTTTGTCTCTGACCGGGTGCCATCTCTGACCAACTTGGCTTGATAAGGTCAAAATACCAACAGCAGGAGGCTAATTATACTTATATAACAACCGCCATAACGTTTTTACAAAACCTTATATATATGAGCATAATTCTTTAAAAACACCTTTTTCTGACACCTGGTCAGAGACGGCACCTGGTCAGAGACGGCATCTGGTCAGAGCCAGCACCTGGTCAGAGACGGCACCTGGTCAGAGACGGCACCTGGTCAGAGAAGGCATCTGGTCAGAGACGGCACCTGGTCAGAGACGGCATCTGGTCAGAGACGGCACCTGGTCAGAGACGGCATCTGGTCAGAGACGGCACCTGGTCAGAGACGGCACCTGGTCAGAGACGGCACCCGGTCAGAGACAAAAATATTGGCCCAAGGTTGTGAAACACAGCCTAAATCAGTGTTCCAGGTGAGCCAGGTTTGGGCCTCTTTTGTTAGTGGGGAGAGGAGGTTAGGAAGGGTCTAGAGGATGTCAGCACAACATATATTGCCAAGTAGATATCTAAAGCACAGAGAAGTTTCATTCCGTCATATATTAGCCTTTCCTATCAAAAACTTCATATTTTCTTGATTTGTAAAAGAGATGAGACCCAACCATCTCTATTTTTTGACCATGTTTAGGTAAAATACTCAGTCTGTATGGAAATATATTGAGTATCAAACAGCTGAAGCCTGAAAAGGAACTTGATTATGATACTTCCTGCTTACATATCCAATTCCTTCTTTCTTCATGAGGATAATGAGGATGTTTTAGCACTTTGAGGGCGATATATGTCTTAAGGCATTATTTGTTGTTGCAATGAATAAATGCTGCAGCTATGGGTAAGTTGCCACGACAGTATTGGTGCATCATGCGAACTGTTTAGGAATGTATGATCCCCATAGATTCAGCAGGATGCATGCATGCAGCCCTGGTAAATATCTCTCCAGGCTGCATTCATACATTTATATGATAAATGCTGTGGCATACTAAACACTATGCATTCCCTTGAGGGTTATAACGGATTCAGATGTAGATGGTGTGACTGGATGGTTGAGGGCCGGGAGAAATAGAGATAGGACCCTGCATACAGAATCAGTGTTCACACAGGGTGCTCATTCTACAACAGAGGAGGGATGAGAAGGCCTCTCCTTGGTGTCCCATCAGCTTACTGAGCTCCCCAGGCAGTTTCTTGGTCCCCAACTGCATGGGTCAACACACATCATCCACTGTGGATAAGCAGTCGATCTAGGGAGGGGGGTCCTTGGGGTCCTGAAACCCCCATGCCCCATTTTTGGGGAACTCTTTTAGATTTTTCGAACAACATTTTGATCCGCCTTGACTTCCGGCAGAAAGCTTTTCAGCACTCTAAATAAATCCCCGTTCTGAACCTTTTTAAAGTTCCTGCTTCTGACCCTAAAGATGGCCATATCTTTACATGAAGTAGATAACTACAATGGGTGGCACCATCTCTTTCTGTAGAATGGGGATAGAGCGGACCATGCATACAGAGTCAGTGCCCACCCTGCTGGGTGGGCCGTGTTTGGTGATCGAGGGTTCTTTGAAGATAAATTATGTGCAGGCAGCTGTGAGACTGACACTGTATCAGGACAATTGCCCTCAGCATTCCCAGATTGGAATAGAGTCTGGCAATTTTGGTCTCTTGGAACCTCTCTTTCACTACTCTAAGCACCTTATAGATATAGAAGGAGTGTGCCTGACCATCATCAAAATGCCTTGTGTAAGATGCCCGGTTTTGTCATGAATTGATTCTGTGGGGATGTTTAAGGCTGACAATATTTCAACACTGAAGGAAGTCTCCAGTTTACCGTAAATGCCCCCGTACAACCCGCATCTCACGTATAACCCGCACCCCCAAAGAAGGAGAATCCTATAACCCATTTTTGGATCTGAAAATGTAATTTTTTTGTACTGTTCTATGTAGATAAAAACCCTCGTATAACCCGCAGCCTATATAGGAATGTTTGGTATCAAATGAAAGCTGAGATTGGTTCGCATACAGCACACGGGTAGTACGTGGGAATTTACGGTATATCATTAATCAGTAGACTCATCATGATTCACTTGACGAGTTGGGATCCACCATGCACTTTTGGTGGTCTGCTGGACAGCGTGTTTGACAATTCATCACGTACAGCAGCTGAGAGACTGACACTGCCTTAGGGCAATTGGTCTGAGGTTGCCTTTCCATTAGGCAAAAAATTTGGTGTGTTTCAGGTTACATAGTCTGAAAATCTAGGTAGGGTAGGTTGGATTTTGTTTTTTTCAATTTCACTTTTTTTCTTGTTTACTTTGGCCTGAAAAGTATCCAAAAATTGACTTGTAAACTTCAGCGCTGACTCACTGACAATGGATTTGACTCATGAACTATAAGATTGAATCTGAAATAGCCCCGAAATTACTTTTAATATTAATATTTTCTCAAAATTGGATTAAAATGTCTAGGGTCGGTCCAGTTTTGCTAGGTAGGGTCGGATAACCATTCACAATGAACATAGTTGATATTTTTAAAGAAATGTGCTAGTTTGGCACCATCATCACAGACCGAAGCCTCCACTATGAATCAATGATCTCCAGACCAATTATGCATGATTTATTTTTTGAAGGTTTTATCGTAGGCCCTATAGTATTGTTGGCTTGGACCATACAGCAGCGCAAGTCTCACAAAAACATCTAGAGGGCTTTTGAGCGAGAAGAAAGAGAGAGAATGAAATTTATTTTGTCTTATATATTATTGTCTAGGTATATAATTAATAGGAAGAGCAGCAGAGACAATTTTAAACAAAGGAAGATTAACGAGATGCTTTCTAATTTGTGTTCAGGTGAGAAACCCAGTCTTTTATCTGCTTGGCCTTATCCACTTAAATGATTACCATAGTCCCGTTATGTGACTCTTATCCCATCTCCACCCGGTGTGTGATGTAGGGTGACGGGGTCATCACACCACAGGGATGAGGGATGCAAAGAATGCACCACACAGACACACAGGCATGCAGGAAGAGGGTTAATAAAGGACATGGTTAGTAATAGAGGAGAGAGAGAGGGGGAGGGGGGAGAGAGGGAGAGGGAGAGGGAGAGAGAGAGAGAGAAAGAGAGAGAGAGAGAGGAAGAGAGGAAGATAGCAGGTATGGAGAGAGAAAGAGACAGAGGGACAGAGCAAAAGGTAGAGCAGGTATGAGATCTACAATTGAAAAACACGTAAATTGGTTTCTGCTGTTAACATGTTATCAACCTTATAATTACCTCATTTTGGTAACTATATATTTCATTAAGCACTGTGGTCTTGAGGATAAAACTAGTAAGGGGATAATTAGATCTTGCAGGAAATTTCACTATGAATAAAACCAGACCAATGCTGTAGCATACATGGCTGTTGTGGAAACGGTGGTGGAGGCTGAGGGAGGAGAATGGATGACTGTCCAGCATTGCCATTCCTCAGACGTCCACCGAGTTGGAATAATGAAAGCGGTGAGACGCGAGAAAAACAAATGATGGATTAGCTTCTGGGTGGGGTATGGGAAGCAGTGGCGGCCAAATCAAGTTCATTTATCATATTTAATGTTATTATACGTTAGATATAAGGTCTTAAGATGGACCTTAAAAAGACACATAGAAGCAGTATTAATTGCCAGATTTTCTACAATTGGTTGAGCTAGAACTGGGGACAGCACAGGAAAACACTCCCCTAGGAGAACTAAATATACATAGAATCAAAATAAACTGTGTCTGGTGTTGTATGTTATATCAAATACCACCATTATTGTTATGCTTTCTGGCAAATACGGGCAGGTTTGATGATTTTGTCCTGGTCTTAAAGATGCCTGGCCTTTGAGATTTTAAAATTGATCATTACTTGAAACCTGCAACAAATGTAAATTCAAATAAAGTTTTTCCTTTAGTATACTCTCAGGACAGAACATGCGTAAGTAGTTACACAAACAAATCTGCAACACACTTCTGAGATCAAAACACATTTGGCAAAGGGTGGGGAGTGTGTTACACCAAAATGTGTGTTAAAAGTGGCTGCAGAAAAGCGTGTTGATAAGTGTGTAAACGTAACACACTGTTCTTAGAGTGCATAAAACGGTTTATAGACATGTGCTTGTATACAGGTATACAGAATGCAGTTTGAAATAGAGGAGTAAAGTTATACAAAGATATACCTTATCTAAGAAGTATTCTGGATAATTCTGACCAGCTAGGGAATTACCCGGTTGGCCTACCATAGCATTGTGGGGCTTGTAAGACGCTGTGTCATTTTTGTCAGCGTCCCGTCCTTATCTCCCTGATACATGGATGGGCCGGAATACGGAGGCAATTTATTCTGTAGGACATCAATGCTGAGACACATACATAGAGGGGGGGGGGGTTCGGCCATTGGCAGGGCCTCAGTGTTCATTTATATCAGTATTCATATGGTATATAGTTATGCTGATGTAAAGCTTAAGTCTTAAGCTGGGGCTCCACAACAGGAGAACCCCATAGCTTTCCTTTCAGTAAAGAATAACATGAGAGACCAAGTGCGATCAGGATAATCTGATGGTTTGTTCTTATTGACATCTTGCAATAGGTATATACAGTTCGATCAGGTATAAACATCCCAGTGGGCACAGAATTCAGTTCAATGTTGAATCAATGTTGAATCAACATTGAATCAACATTGACAACCATCAATCAATGTTGATTTAATGTTCCGTGCCCACTGGGATAGACCTAGTGGGTCGAACTGTTAAGACAAATTAAAAAAACAGGCTAGTTTGATATGAGATCAGGAGCCAAAATTAGATGCAAAATCGGGCCTTAATCGGGACAAATATGTTGTTTGTATAGCCTTGGTAAGTCTTTTGTCCGCTTATTTAGAAACAAAAACAATATTTGTTAACAAAGACCTATGGCAGGATCAAGAGTACCCCCTGTCTGCTGTATTATATAGTATAACATACTTGTTATGGTACATACCTGACTCAGATTCGTGAGAATAACACTGATTTGAGAGAAAAAATCGGTTAGTGGGGACCCAGCCTTACCATCAGTGTAAATTCACCCCTGTAGTGACGACATGATGCATGCAATAAGGGCAGGTTACTTTACTTACTTAGAATGCACTTACAGATCATGGCAATAAAGGAGCTTAGTTCTTAGCCGGATACTGCCTTTAGATGGTTTTAAATGGTTAAATCATCCGGTAAGTTGTGAAGCTTTCTCTGATCTATTCCTGAATTTGCAACGGTACCGGTGAAAGGGTCGATTGAGGACCTTTATAATTTTCATATTAGTGCTGATGCTTGCCACTACAGTATTGCTGACTGAAATGGCCCTAGACCCCTAAATCCGACACAGCAACATGGGCCTTTTTGGGGCTTATAGTGACATGGGACATGACGCATAAATAGATAATGCCATGGGACATGGGACATTTATTGAAATCGACATGGCGACATGGGCATATCTTAAGATTGACATGGCGAGATATGAGCATGTCTTAAGATCGACATGGGACGCAGGAACCCCCCATCAAGAGCTCCACTGAGAGGAAGCTTATTTCTCCTCTGTTGGGTGAAATATTTAGTAAAAACATTATTTATGGGCAGAGCTACCAGATGAAATTGTCCACATCAATTCTGATTTCATGAGAATGGCATTCCACTGAAAAGTGAAGGGTGTTTTGGTTATCTGACATGTTATTCTGACCAAATGAAAAGCTGCAGACCCATAATATGACAATCATTAGTTTGGTGTCACGCAGTATCCAACATGAAAATTGCATTTGAATGATCACTTCATGGTTTACAGCCAGACCATTATTGAATTGAATTGATTATCTTTCTGGGAGTTATGATATTTTAAATATCATTTTTGTTTTCATATATAGCAAACCAATTTCGATATATAAAGTTATACCACCGGCGGCACAGAGAACAAAGCATTTCACACCTCTTGTATACTGCATATAGCTAGTGGTACCAAGCCTGTAGGGGTATAAGTTCATAACAGGATATCTGGACATTTCGCTGATTGGTGTGCCTTTATCAGGTGATATATTATTTCTAAATTCATAAGCATTGAATGAATACAACATGGACATGACTAGGAATAACTCCTCAGCAATGTAATATACAACACAATAAGTGACAAAGCACATTACATATGTTTTATCTATCCTGAGATGTAATGTCCAACGAGCAGTTGATAGACATTGATTGAAATTTGTCCCCTACATTTTATGAAATACTATTGAATTACAGATGCGAAAGCTACTCCACATCTGATAATATTTTTATATGAATCCATATGAAATATTATGAAATATTGAATGCTAAATGATACCCATAAGGACATTATTGTACATATACTATATGAATGACATCTCTATACGTTATGTACCTGAATTGCAGAACGCAAACAGGGCCTGGCCCTACGTTATTGCAATTGAAATAAACGAATTAACAACAACAGAGGTAAAACACTTAATTACAGAATAAGGCGTCTTTATTTATGCGCATGATGCAAATGTTTATACTTCATATATCACTCTCTCACTGATATACTATTTTTTGTTAGAAACAGTTGTCGCTGTAGCAAGTAGTGGCAAAATCATAAAAACATACAACATGAATGATGAAATGACAGCAAACAATAAAAACCCCAACCATGCATACAAGTTCAATATAACTGCTTTATTCCCCTGGGAAATATACACACTGCATTATTGGTTCCCCGGTTTTTCAATCTGTCCTGGCTACAATAAAAAAATGGCTAGGCTATCTCAGGGGACATCTGTGTGGGTGATAACACATCCCGGGTGTCCACTATGTATCTGCCTGGAAGGGCTGGGTGCTGCCAATATAGTTCATGGGTTTCCCAGAAGATGGCGCCAGTGTGCCAATATTGACATTTGTTTCAATTCATCGATTCAGAGTGTTGTTTTCCGGATAGTCTTGGGTAATAACCACAAAACCCCGCCTATGATCAACAAATAGCATGTTTTAAAGGTGTAGACCAGAATCTATGCATGGCAAAAAAGTGAAACTACTTAAACTACGATAAAAGCATATCTCCCTTTGGCATATATGTGCCTAACTTACCTATATCAAGCTGACTAGAAAATAGTTGCATACGTTCCAAACTGTCTTTATTCATTAATGAATCCCTTATTTCCCCCCTTTTTTCTGTGTTGCAAAATCACTCTTGGCTCTTTGACTTCACTAATTTTTATGGATTGATTATGTTGCATATGATCTCCTCTAAACATCTACACAATGATACCGGTATTGATTATCTATCTGTACGCGTTATGACACATAATTACTGATGTTGATGCATAAATATGTTTATACAAACACGGTAATTGGTATCTCCATGGGTGTGGAAATGAAGCCTCCTGTGTCTGGTGGACGAATGATGCGATCAACAGACACAGGACTACTAAAGTACCCTACCTCAAAACTGCTTGGATTCAGGAGAAGTCCTCTATATAGAGGAATTGAGCTATGGAATAGCCTACCTCCTGAATATCGCCTGATCAAGCAGAAGGAACAGTTCAGGATAAAATCAAAGGCCCACATACAGGACCAGTTTATTAAAAAAAACTGCACTCAAAGGGGCTACTATATATACTGAGATTATACACTGCTCAAATTTAAATCAAATAGGCTAAATCCGTTTTATAATTATACCGTAGGCTACTACATACTATGTTACACCTGAGTAGTATAGTATGTATCGGAACGGGACTATAGTTAAGTACTGTTTATTACTCAATCGACCTGCAGCCAATCAGAGGCCTCCATTTGGTCACGTGACCGGAAGTGACCTACTTAGGGGATTAGTGGTGAGGTCACGTGACCTAGTTAGCCAATCAGAGGCCGCCATTTGGTCACGTGACCGGAAGTGAGGTCATATGACCTACTTATGGACCGGAAGTGACGTCATATGACCTACTTAGGGGACCGGAAGTGACCTACTTTAGGATCACGTGACCGGAAGTGACCTGATGAGTCACGTGACCGGAAGTGACGTCACATGACCTAATGGCCAACCGGAAGTGAGTGACCTGATTGAGGATCACGTGACCGGAAGTGACCTGATTGATCACGTGACCGGAAGAAGAAGAAGAAGTGACGTCACGCGACTTAATGAAGAGATGAGCGTCTTTAAGGGGTCACACGCTTTAAAATGTGATATCTTTTTTGGAGGAGGAGGAGGAGGAGGAGGAGGAGAGGAGGAGGAGGAGGCGAGTCTCTTATTTTTTTCGGTAAACTAATAAAAAACACTACGATATAAGTTTTTGTTTTTTTTAATTTTTTATTGTTTTACGAGCGACTGGAAGTGACTTATTGAACTAGGTAGAAGCGTTCTTTAGAGTGTATAAAGGGGGGGGGGGAGGGGAGAGGAGGGGAGGGGAGGGAAGGGGAGGGGGGCCCCTTTAAGATGCATGGGGAGGGGGGCGCTTTTAGGATGCATGGGGCGAGTGGTGGGGGGGGAGGGGGGGAGGGGGGAGGGGGGCACTCTAGGGGGGTGGGGGGGCACTCTAAGGGGCGTTTGTCTCTTTTAAGAAAAAAAGAAAAGAAAAAGATTTCAATCGAGAGACACGTTTCTTCCTCTCGAGAGGAAGAAGCGTGTCTCTTCGGTTTTTTTTGTTTATCATGTGCTTCGATGAGGCGATCAGCTGCGACTGGAGGAAGTGACACTTTAAGAGGGCGCGCGTCTTAATTGTTATGATATTTTTTTTTTTTTTTTTACTTACTAATAAAGAAGACGTATGAAAATGAAACACAACAATTCACATGTCCGTCGTTCTCGTTGTTTCTTGCTTGATAAAGTCAAGTAATATCGCGATGCCGAGGTCAAACTTTCCCATGTCCTCAGTCAACACTCGAAGGAGTTCAAAAGGTGTACCGCCGGCACCGTCAGCTTCATCTTGCCACATTTTCAACACTCGGAAGGCCCACTCAGCGGGACTTCCTCCGTATTCGCATTCTTCAGCGATCTTATCTAACCTCTCAGGCGACAATTTTAAATGGTCCCCCACCTCTTTCCACCTGCTACCTAGACGTCTGCCGAGGGTGCCCAAGTGCTTATGCATCGCGCGCGAGTCGGGGTTTTCGAAATCCAACCCCTGTCTGTGGAGAAGGGACATCCACTGAGCCAACAGTTCCACGCGTCTAATGCGGGTGAAGACGCGACCGAGCTCTCCCCATCTATGACGATGCGGGGTTTCACCCCACCAGACTCGGAACATCGCCGTACACAGCTCCTCCGGTGTCTTGACACTGCGCTCTACTAGAGCATCCATACGGGCGGCGGTAACTTTTAAGCTACTGCCCAACTCTCTCCAACAGCCGCTCAACTCTTTACCTAGTTGACGAAGCAAGGCGTCGCTATAGGCTAACCGCCGCTGTCCTACCTCTCTGTTCTCCCCATCGGTCTGCCTCGCGCGTCTCACGTCGTCAAGCCGCATTAACTTTTTTTCAGGTGGACAAGGCGGTGAAGGCGAGCTTGAAAGTGGAATAGCTTGAGCCATCTCGTCTCGTCTTGGCGGCGGCGGCGGCGGCGGCGGCGGTGGCGGCGGCGGCGGCGGCGGCGGTGGTGGCGGCGGTGGTGGTAGTAGACGTTACTGTGGTCAGAGGCGATATGGTTTTTTTCCAACAGAAATCAGAGCTTTTTATACAGAGGGAGTTTAATCCCATTTCCAACAGCACTCCAGCTGTGTAGCGACCTGTCCGCATGACGCTTTTTCAACCGCTCCGCTCCTTAAGAGCTTAGATGACGAGGGGTGTGTCATCGCTATCCGTGGAGACCAGCTGAAAACGGTGTTTCTTCCTCATCCATAGCCTTACCTCCTACCCCCTACCTGAGGACGTCTCCCTCCCTCTGACATTCATTGTAACAAACGTCAGAGGTCAGGTGAAAATCGGATTTTTTTCATGCACAGCCTTAGTCGGCTGTCACCCCTCCCTATTGAACTAGCCGGCCGCCGCCTGGCCGGCCCGGTCTACTCACCACGGCAGGAGGTGGTGATTTTTTTTTTGTCTTACACTTAAATCGCTCACCACATGCACACGCCTCTACTCACAGACAGACACGTTCGTCTTAGGGGGGTCCTGCTTCACGCCACACGCCTCCTGTAGTTTTTTTTTGTATACACACTCTAAGCTCATCACCGTTAATCCTTTATACAGCTAACGCGCGCTGAATGGCTGAACAGGGTGGTAAGTGGCTTAGCTCATGACAGTGGATCCCTCAAAAAAAAAAGAGGGGAAAGGGATCCAGCTGAAAACGTCATACCTTATGTCTTTGTGAATGGCCGCCGGTCAGTCGACGGCAGCAACCGCTTAATCCTTTATACAGCTAATGCGCGTTGAATTGCTGAACAGGGTGGTAAGCGGCTTAGCTCATGACAGTCGATCTCTCAAAAAGGGGGGAAAGGGATCCAGCTGAAAACGTCATGCCTTATGTCTTTTGTTTCTCTTTGTGAATGGCCGCCGGCCAGCCGGCGGCAGCTGAACAGGGTCAGTAAGTAGCTTAGCTCTAGAAGCGAGAAGGCGTATATAAGGGGTCTGGAAACCTCCATTCACTCACTCATTCTTTTGCTGCTCTCTACAGTCACCACCATGAGCAAAAGACAACACCTAGCGCCGTCCAAGAACAAGAAGACTACGCGGAACAGCGCTCGTTTAGCGTCAGTGCCTCCTCTTGCTACTGAAAATGAGACTACCGCCGCAGCCGCTTGGTCTTATCACCCTCCCGCTGTAGCGAGCGCTCGCGGCAGTAGTAGTAGTAGTAGCAGTAGTAGTAGCAGTAGTAGTACTAGTAGTAGTAGTAGTAGTAGTAGTAGTACTACTGGTAGTAGTCGTCGTGCTAGCGACGTTGTTACACTCGCGACGGTACACGTTGCTGCTAAGCGCGCTGCCGCTGCTACTGCCGCCCCGCCTGCTGCGGCTGCTGCTGCTGCTGCACCTGCTACCGCTGCGCCTGCTACTGCTGCGCCTGCTGAGGCTGCTGCGCCTGCTGCTGCTGCTGCTGCTGCTGCCTCTGCTGCACCTGCTGCTACCGCTACTACTACTGACGACAACGCTCCTGGCACAGCGCAGTACTGGCAACCGGGTTTTTACCTCCCCACTACTGTTGATGACTTTGATGACCTGCCGCACGTTGCACAGCCCCTCTCCTCCACCACTACATCGACCGACGCCCTCGACGCCGCTCGCGCTGAGAGTGACAGCTATTCGGACACTCAGCCCCTAAACCGAGAAGAAGAGGAGGAGGAGGAGGAGGAGGAGCAGCAGCAACAGGGTGAGACAGAGAACGACGCTGACGACGAGGCGTACGAACAACCCGAAGGGAAAGGGGTGGGCGGTACGTTTTTCGGCTTCCCTCTTCGACCTTTCGACCTCACTTCCTCCACTAGTAGCGTCCCGTCCGGTCCGTGGCGACTGCCCTCACCGCCACCTTACGAGGGCGGCGGCGCTTCATCTTCTACCGCTACACTCAGCACCGACGGCGTGTGGCTGCGCTGTTCCAACAACGAGGCCTCGGATACCACCAGCGCTGACGCTGCTCCTGCTATCGGTTCTGCTGCTGATTCAGCTCACGCTGATGGTGTTACTCATCCTGCGGGTGTGAAACGTTCTAAGGTGAGTTCCAGAACAACAAGGCCTAGTAAGAAGAGAAAAATACAAGAAAAAGAACGAGATGGACGAGAAGAAGCAGAGAAAACCTTCTCCCGTCTTCTCGGGTTAGAGTTCTGCTTAGACGGAGCTTTGACGCTGGAGATCTGGGAGGACGTGGCTAGACTGTCTAGGAGGCCGCGCTACACAAAAGACGGCCAGGTGAAAGAGGCGTCTCTGACCAGAAGCAAGCGAGTGCACTTCACGGCCGACGCGCTGCGCGAGCTAATAGCACGCATCGCCGATATCCGCGCAGTGGTGCGCATACGCGACACAGCGGCCGCGCAAGGAAAACCTAATCACACCCCCTGGTTCGCAGTGCTGGATGAGGAGGGCGAAGTGTACGCAGCTGTGAGCTACTACAGCGGTAAGAACCTCGTCCACGTGCGCAAGTACGAAGGTCCTGACAAAAAACCCACACAGCAGGGAGTGACGCTGTCCGCCAGAGCGCTCAAAGAGTTGGATGACAAAACAGAGATCATTCTGAAATATCTCGGCATAGATTCGGAATGAGAGACGCTCAACGCTCACGCGCGCACACACACACACACACACACACACACAGCGTTTGACGTACGCTGTATGAGACAGACAGACGGATATACAGACAGCAGACAGAAAGATAAATAGATAGATAGATAGACAGATAGATTGATAGATAGATAGATAGTTAGACGGCTAAGTAGTTGGTAACTGAGTGAAAAAAAACATGACACAGTACGTATGCGAAAAGTGTTTCAAAATGTTTAAAAGACCGTACAACCACGAGAGACACGTAGAAAATTGTAGAGTAGTACCTAAGTTTTGCCCTCTATGCGGCGAAGGCGATTGCCGAAAGATCGCCTGTCAACGCGAATCTCTGGACGGGGTGACCGTCCCTCCGCGCATATGTGCTGTACCGAACGGGGAGGAAACGTTCACGGCGAATTGGCCTGTGATACAAACGGGCGTCAGGATGCACGGGACTCGCGTGAGTGTAACAAACTTCAGGCTACCAACCGGCGAGTTGAGTGACGCTGTAGATACTATGCGTCGCATTCACTTGACACAAAGATTCAGATACAAAGTGGGTTTCTCGGTAGGCTTACTCTTACAACACAGAGAAGACAAGAGCAAACTGCGCTACTTTCACGCCTCCCAGAACAACGCAACTCTCATACAACCGCTCCCTACTATAACTAATTCAGAAACTTTGGAAGAGCTCCTCTCAAAGATGGAAAACACCGTCGCTTGCGAGGAAGTACGGAAACTTTGCGACGCTGACACCAAGTGGCACGTTCTTTTTCCTACCAATTTGAACATTTGCGTTTACATGGGACCGGGGGAATTCCCCATAGGCGGTAGGATCACTCAGGCCGGTCGAGTTGGAAAGAGAAGCGGCGTGTTAGATTTTCCCAACAAGGACAACCTCTGCATCTTCCGCTGCATTTCCTTTCACTTATACAACACCAGCAAGCGCGCTTCAGATTTGTTACGTCAGTTCTGTCCCGCTGCCACACCTGAATCCTTTCCGGGTCTGAACATCCGCGACTTACCCGCGTTAGAGAACTTGTTTGACGTACAGATAGCGGTTTACACCGCGTCGCGTCAAGTGCCGGGGCGGAAGTTGAGAAGACGCGTTACTCTGATCAGACCGCCTTCCAGAACTCTGGCCGCCCGAGGTAAAGTCAACCTACACCTGACGGCGAAAGGCGGTTTGCACGTCTCTCTCGTCACGGACTTCAACGCGTACGCGGGCATATACGAATGTTGCAAGTGTAAGGCGGCGTTCACCACCGAGTTCTTGCTGAAGAGACACAGGAACCAGCTTTCCTCTTGCCGACAAGTCAAGTTGCGCTACGTAGGTGGCATCTACCAAAATTCGAGAACGATTTTCGAAGCGCTAGCAGACTTCTCCATTTTTCCCCCCGACGGACATTCCGGAATCTACCCTTACAAGATCGCCTTCGATTTCGAGGCTTTCTTCAGACCGTGCAAAGAACCGTCGACGGAACACGTGTCCCTGCTGTGGGATCACGTCCCTTTGTCGGCTAGCGTCGCATCCGACTTTCCGGGGTGGGAGGGGCCCGTCTGCTTCGTCAGAGAATCCGACGCAGATTCCGACCCCTTGTTGGACCGAGTTTTAAATCACATAAACGAGAACGCCAAAGTCATCGGGGAAGCTGTGCTAGAACTTTACAGACCGACCTTAGCGAAGTTAGATGCGGCGATAGGTGAAGCTCTCCTGCTGGAGGAGGCGACGTTCACCCCTTCTCCAGGCGGCTTCGCTGCGGCTCAGACCAGACACCCGTTAGTTCAACTGAAGAAGCGTCTTCTGAGATACATCCGTCAAGCTCCAGTCGTGGGCTTCAACTCGGGGCGTTACGACTTGAACCTGATCAAAATACGCCTTCACTCGTTCTTCGCCTCCGGAGACCGAAGAAACCAAGAATTCAGCGTCATAAAGAGAAGCAATCAATACTTGGCGGTTTACACACAGCACACGGTTTTCTTGGACGTAGTCAACTATTTGGCACCCGGTTACAACTACGCGACCTATTTGCGAGCTTTCACCAGGAACGAAGAGAAAGGTCACTTTCCTTACGAATGGATGACGTCTACCAGGAAACTGGCAAACAGAACGCTGCCACCGAGATCGGCTTTCGACAGCGAGCTGACGGGCGTCAAAATGTCCGAATCCGACTACGCCGCATGTCAGAAAGTTTGGTCCGACGAGAAGATGCAAACTATGGAAGACTACTTGATCCACTACAACAACAAAGACGTCAAACCTTTCATAGAAGCTCTGAAAAATCACGCTAAATTTTTCCAAGATCGCGGCATTGACATGTTGAAAGACGGAGTTTCTCTCGCCGGTTTGACTTTACGGTTCCTCTTCCAAAACCTAGAAGACGCGTTCACAACGTTCCCCCAGTTCGACGCCGTCCTCCACGCTCTTATCAAAGAAAATCTAGTCGGCGGTCCTTCCATCATCTTCCATAGATTTCACGAGAAGGGCACCACGCGGATAAGGGAGCACAAGTACGGCGAAGAAGCGAGACCGTGCCAACACATCCTAGGACTAGACGCTAACTCTCTGTACTTGCGCTGCATGAGCGAAGCGCACTGCACGGGCTATTACGCGGTGAGACGGCCCGAGACCGAGTTCAAGCCCGAAATTAGGCAAAGAAACTCTCACAGCGCTTTGGAGTGGTTACGCTTCGTAGAGCACGACCGCGACGTGAAACTGCGCCACGCTTTGAACAGCGGCGAGATGGTTGTAGGCTGTCGGAGAATTCGCGTGGACGGGTTTCACGCGGCCTTTAATACGGTTTTCCAGTTTCACGGGTGTTGGTTCCACGCTCACGAGTGCATACCGTCGCACCGATATCAGTGCGCTTCACTGAGAGAGGAGAGACGCGACAGAACGACCAGAGTAAGCGCTTACTTGAAAGCGCTAGGTCACAAGCTGGTCGTCGTGTGGGAGTGCGAATGGCGAGAGATGAAGCGTCTAGATGAGCGGGTCAAGGCCTCCCAACAACGCTGGAAGGTTGACGCTTTGAAAGTGTCTCGAAACGCGATGAGCGAGAGCGACATCCTTTCCGCTGTGAAAGAGGAGAAAATGTTCGGTTTAGTTCAAGTGGACATCACTACGCCGCCTCACCTACGAGACTACTTCGAAGAAATGACCCCCGTTTTCAAGAACGCGACCGTTTCAAAATCGGACATAGGACCTCACATGTCAGACTTTGCGCAGGAAGAAAAGCTGTTGAACACGCCTCAGAGATGTCTGATAGGGAGTTACCACGGAAAAAATATTCTCTTGGGAACGCCGCTTCTCAAGTGGTATTTAGAGCACGGTTTGATAGTCACCAAAGTGCAGCTGGTGGTAGAATACCTACCTAAACGCTCCTTTGCCGGTTTCGCGGACGAAGTAACGGCGGCGCGAAGACGTGGCGACGTGAACGAGAACGAGAAAATTCTGTCAGACTGTTACAAGTTAATGGGAAACGCTACGTACGGTAAAACAATCTGCAACAAAGAAAAACACACGGCGGTGAGATACACTGACAGTCGGAAGTTCGAACTATTGGCCAATTCGTGGCGCTTCAAAAAGGCGTCCGAGTTGAGTTCCGATCTGTTTGAAGTCGAACTACAACCGAAAACAGTCAACAACAACCTCCCTATTCAAATAGGGTTCATGGTATACCAGTACGCGAAGTTGAAAATGTTAGAGTTCACATACGACTTCTTGGATAGATTCGTCGATCGGCGCGATTATGCCCTTTGTCAAATGGACACCGACAGTCTTTACATGGCTCTCAGCGGTGACACGTTGGATGACCTAGTCAAACCTCGCCTGAGAGAGACGTACTTCAGAGAGAAACGAAAGTGGCTTCCGACAGCGGTGTGCGACGATCACTTAGAGCTTTTCGTGAAGACAAAAACGGAAAGAGTGCGAGAATGGTGTCCGCCGCCCGGCGGATGTTGTGAGAGACGGTACCTTCACGATCTGAGAACTTCGGGGCTTATGAAAGCGGAGTGGGAAGGTGACGGGATCCTAAGTCTCAACCCTAAGACTTACATTTGCTACGATCGAGTCAGCGACACCGGTGAAAGAAAATCCAAAAAATGGAGTGCAAAAGGCGTACAGAAGAAACAAAACCCTCAGGAACCAGACGACTTCTTGGATGTTCTTCGCCAACGAAAAACTCTCATTGCTGTAAATAGAAACTTCAAAGTGGTGCGAAACAAAATGGTCACCTACACCATAGAGAAAGACGGCGTGCGCTACTTGTATTATAAGCGTCGCGTGCATTCTGACGGTGTGACGAGTCCTTTAGAGATATGAAAAAAAAAAAAATAAGCGTGTGCATCTTTTCAAAAATAGAGTGTTTATCAAGATTGAAAAAAAAATAAATAAAAAAAATAAAATAAAATATTGTTGTGTTTTTATTTTCATACGTCTTCTTTTACTAGTAAGTCGCGCAGTCTCTTAAAGCGTCACTCATGTGACAACGTCGCTTCCAGTCACGTGATCCTAAAGACCCTCACTTCCTAAACAAAAAACTTCTTCTTCCGCTCACGTGATCAATCAAGTCACTTCCGGTCACGTGATCCTCAATGAGGTCACTCACTTCCGGTCGGCCATTAGGTCATGTGACGTCACTTCCGCTCACGTGACTCATCAGGTCACTTCCGGTCATGTGATCCTAAATTAGGTCATATGACGTCACTTCCGGTCCCCTAAGTAGGTCAGTAGGTTACCCAGAATGCACCACTAATCCCTGTCACTTCCGGTCACGTGACCAAATGGTGGCCTCTGATTGGCTGCAGGGTTACCCAGAATGCACCACTAATCCCCTAAGTAGGTCACTTCCGGTCACGTGACCAAATGGAGGCCTCTGATTGGCTGCATGTCGATTGAGTAATAAACAGTACTTAACTATAGTCCCGTTCCGATACATACTATACTACTCACCTGTCTATAATGCCATGAAACATGCATTTTGGCATGGAAATATGAGAAAAGTGACAATAAATGAGTGTATTCTTTTGGCCTTATCGAAAGACTTGCGCATTCATTGGTTTAGGGTAAATATGGGTCATTTCGCGCACCCAGTGACGATATTACCCAAATGTTCCTTACCACTCTTATCAACTTTTATTAAAAAGAATTTTTATATGTAATTCAAAAAAAAGGTTAAACCATTTTTAAAAATAAATAATACTCTGGTAGCTGGATTGATAGTGGATCTTTATTCCTGTTTGACGGTGTTACAATCACAACTGAGGTATAACTTCAACTGCCCTGACACCTCTGGCTGACTGCCCTTTTATAGACCTACAGCATACTAATGTCAGACACTAGAACACTCTAGAACAGACCTAATAGTACATGTATGCTTCTGGAAGCTTCCCAATCAGGCAGACAGTAAACAAGTAGAAAACTGGTTCCAGAAGATTCCTGAATAGGATACTACATCAATGGCAACAAAACATATCCTACATAATCTTTCTTGAAATTTCTTTTCTCTTCAGTTTCCAGCCTAATGTAGTGAGCCTTGGCAATAGTATCAAAATCGTTTCCCCCTTCTACTCCTTTATGATGTGCGCAGTGACGAAAAACAAGTTTCTTTGATTGGCCTAACTGTAGTGACATTTTCTACAAATAGTTATTGCAAATGGGAGACAACACAAGACTGTTCGGAAGTGTATCAACCCCAGAGCATTGATATGAACCATAAATAGAGCAGTGGTGAGTTTCAAAACAGGACTGTATCAATGCATCACGACCATACTCGTATGATGCATTAGGCATTAACACACAATATGGCCCATTAAATGGTCGACAGTGTTATGTCTTGCCTTAGACTAGTATGAACTATTTATATCATATTAGGGAGTGATCATTTTTTAATAACAGGGGGGGGGTGGTGGGTTTGGGGGGGGGGCAAAAAAGAATTTGGACCCCTTGACCGGGGGGGGACAAAAAAATTTGGACCCCTTTTTGGGGGGGGTCAAAATAATTTAACCTGTTTTGAGCCAAAAAGCCTGCGCGTAACTATGCTTCAAAGGGCCCGCGCGCGAGCCGATTTTCGGCCGTAAGGGGTGGGGGGGTAAACAATTTTGAAATTCGCGGAAACCCACCACCCCCCCTGTTGTTAAAAAATGATCACTCCCTTATATGACCAAGCATATGCAATGCGTACATAGCAGACACAACAAGGGACAAACTTGCCAAGTCACTAGATGCCACCCATTTTCCCTGATATCTTAAAAACCCATTTTCTCTGTAATCTTAATGATTCCCCGCTGCAAGTATGAATTTCTTTTCCCTTAGTTCTAACCACCCCATCCTTTAGTGGTAAATAGATTCGGCTACAGTTTTAAAAAAGAAAAAGAAAAAAAAAGGGGGTGCAGGGGCACAGCCCCCAATATATATAGCAATGTTACCAACTTACAGTGGTGCCATCTAGAGGATAGGCCTGGAAACTGATTAAGATTACTGGAAAAGTGGGTCTTTTAAGATTACAGGTAAAATGGGTGGCGTCTAGTGATTGGGCAAGTTCGTCCCCACGTGCATAACAGACAGTAGTGCCAGTTGGGTCGTACATGAACACTCACCTACTTGGAGAAAACTATAACATATGTTGCTTAACTTGACTAATGCAATGGGCCTATGTTAATTATTAATTGAATCGTGAGAAGTTTTTCAAAGAGTTTGTGGATCTCCTTTATTTGTCTTGAAATACATATAGCTCAAATTATATTCAAGAATGATTTATTTTTCCATTATTAGTAGCTTATTGATTCAAATACAGCAATTAAGTTAGGAAAATTAACCACAGATCACAATAAAGGAAAGGCCTCATAGTACCAACACGTTCAGCAGGCTGGACACACGTCAGACATTGATAATCCGACCACCCCGGTTCTGCCGGATCGGTACACAAACTGCCGAATAAATAATCGAGGGTGCCAGATTATTGAACACCGGTTACTAGTATACTGTAGGTCCGACCATGGAATATAGACATCTAGGTTACCTCTTCTTCGTATCAATTCAAGTTCAACGGATTTTGATCAGGTTAATTATATTCCTCAATCTAACTAGAAATCAGCGGAAAAACTACCGTATCTGCCCATTTTAGCGCAGGTACTCAAATTAGCGCATGTCCCGTTTTTGGCAGGGTAGAAGGATGTATTAAAAAAAATCTTTAAGCACTAAAACTGGATCTCAAATGTCCTGTATTAACACAGGGCAAAGAGAAGGATGAAATATATAAGCGCTGGTCCGCTAAAACGGGCGGATACATTAAAACATAGAAAATTGTATCAGCTAGTAAAACTATTTTCATACTGACACAGTTCATGGTCCAGATATAATTATTTCTGGCTATCTTGTGTTGGCCCAGCTTCTCATTAAATGCAGCAAATTTTGCAATATTTTTATGAAAAAAGTACATACTATTTTAAGCACCAAATATTTTTATGAAAAGTTTTATGGTAAACATCCATGTGGCCCTTTTTTATGCAGAATATCAAATAATAGATGACCACTCCCTACGGAGAATGAGTATGACTAATCATTTCCGGACACAAATATAGACAACCTTTCAGGTCAGAATGAAAATTGCATGCTCCCTGAGGAACAAAAATACCTCAGCAGAGGATCAGACACTGATCATGGAATAAACCACCCTCAATTCTATAGAAATATTTTACCTCATAAAATTACTTCTGAGAGCATCATAGCTCATTAAAACACTATGCTGGCCTTAAAGGCAGATTGAACTTCATACAAATTCCAAACTCTCTGGGCAACTAAAGGCAACACAATACTGATATCCAATACACAATATCTCAGTTCAGTTATGGCAAGCAACCGGTTTTATTCCTATGGTAAGTAGTTCAGGTGTCCACCATAGGGGGCATGACTGAGGCATCGAGTGGCGGGCAAGTCCCAAGCTGGCCCCATCCCGACCTCTGTACCCGAGCATTATCGCTGGCACCAAAGCGTCTTGGTGCAAATAGTCCCAGCACATTGGGTGCTGTGATACAAAAGGTGGGAGGTGATGCGGTTTTGTCCCCTCAGATACCAGCCTTATTGCTCGGACACGTCTAAGGAAGAGTTGGGGCCAGCTTGGTGCAAGCGCATCCCAATCCATATAGACGACTGAATCCAGCCGGTTCGAGCTCCTCCGAGGATGCTTGCGAGGAACATTACTGGTATCTGAAGGGCGATGACGGCATCACTTCCCTCGTATGTTGGGGGGATCCTTCCACGGTACTGATCTACATTTATAGTATCACATCACCCAGCATACCAGAACTACTTTCACCCAGAGGCTATGGTGCCAATGATGATTCCCGGGAACAGAGGTTGAGTTGGGGGGCCAGCTTGATAACTGAATGCATTGTTTTACCCTATAGTAAACTGGATTATTCAAGTGATGCTGTAGTTTGACGTATTGGGTCAATCAGATGTCCGAGCACTTCACCAACATGTTGTGCTGTAGGCCTTTCATCTTTATTAACACTGAGAGTTTTGCCAATCGTATCTCTGATTTGGTCGGGTAGGTAAGCAACTCCTCGACATACTTTCCGCTCAGAGAACTCAGCTAGCTGCCCATCGTTGAATAACTCGGTGATCACCAGACCCAATGACCAGACATCTGATGCTGGCTGCCTTAGCTCTCTACCTCGGTCTTGAACTTCGGGTGCCATGTAATGCCACGTACCCGGGCCTCTCCCTCTAGATGATGAAGCCAGCGTTGTACAGTCCTGGGTCTTTGGTCGAGCAAACGAGAAGTCGATTATCTTCACCGAGTCGTTTTCCTCATTAACCTAAAATATACATATATGCCATCAACAACTTATAATTTTTGCAGTACTCTATGTTCATTCAGATCTAATAAGCGGCGCCACAAAATAAAACGAACTTTGACTAGTGAAAAAAGAACAGTGCTTTTCTATATGGTCTGGAAATCTAAGAATCAAAATTAACGAAAGAATTGCTATTCCCCTCGTGAATTCACTTTAAAAATGATTAAATAGCATTGAAATGTCCTAAAAATAGGATGATAATTTTTAAGGGTCGACCCTGTTTAGATAAGTAGGGTGGGGTAACCTGAAATACACTCATTCCTTTCTTCTTGGCCCTGGTGAAGCACCTGGTTTTTCTTTCTGTTACAGGCATATAGGTACAGATTTACATGTAATAGAATTCCTTAAGCTGATTCTCACTAGCTGCTTGAGAGTATTACTTTGTTACAAAAAAGCAGTAATGCCTCTACGATCAGATATGATGGAGGTTTTAATCTATCTGTCTATTACAAGTATTAAGTGCTGGATAAAGTTCTCTTAGCATGAACAAAAGTATACTTGAAAATGCAATCATGCCCCACACGAATATACCTCATTACCATCTTTGCGTTACCAGATAACATATTTCCCCAAGGTTGAGAGAGAGGAGGCGACTGTCATGTCTACTGGACTAAGAACCGACAATGCTGTTATTCATTCATAACAGTTGTGGAGAGTGTATATTATCTTACCATGATATTGGCTGGTTTGACATCAGAGTGTACCACTGGTGGGTTTTGTGAGTGGAGGTAGGACAGCCCAGCACACACCTGACGTAGGAGATATGCCTTCCAGTCATCTGTCGTAATCTGAGAGCAGACCAAAGTCACAACATGTAGAATCATTAACTTCTGACAGATGTTCATCGCTTTTCTAACAACAAATATCATATTCATAATCTGACTTTTTTCCGGATCCCAGATTACTGTGCACGATGGAATTGAGGTGGACCGAAGTTAGATTCAATGGCCAAAACCAATGATTTCACATCCCTTCCCCAGTGATTAGTATATATACCATAACCTCCACCTATAGCCCGACCAGAATTACAGATTTTAATAGGGACGCTTTGGTTCCCATCTGCAGATTGTTTTGACCTACCATGGTACTATGGTAACTGCATGAGGGTGACCAAAGCAGTTACCATAGTCAACCTGATTCTAAAACCCCTTCATACTGCTGTTCTAGACAATTCCATGAAACATTTAATGGCCCAAATAATAAAGTATGGTTCCATCTGCAACTATACAGCAATGCAATACCACAGCTGCCATAAACACAGCGTAATCACCACTTTTGATTCTCTATGCTAGAGTGGGGATCCCGAAATGGTGATCTGGTAACTGCAGCTACCATAGTCACCTTCCCCACAGCGATCTGAGCCCCCTTCCTGAGAAGGATAGAGCAGCATTAACTAAGACCTGTGCCTAAGACCATGCGGTATATGTCTATCAAGACTATGCTGAGTATATGCTTTTATCAGTTTGAAAAATATAAAAAGAAAGAAAAGGGCGTTTGATATAAAACAACTATTATCCCTGTTATTGGGAGATATTGTGTCGCCATCTAGAGAGATAGAGCTGTACTAAGAACTAAGACTATGTGGTATATGCCTATTAAGCCTAAGCGAGATATGTTTTTCTGTCAAAGCACCTTGTTTAGTTAGTCCCAGTAATATGTACTTTCCCCTACCTAACTGGACACTGGGAGTTGCAACATGGGACAAACCTGCAGAGTCACTAGACGCCACCCATTCTGTGAATAATCTTAAATCGCCACTTCTGGCATAATCTTAAAGTCTTATTCTTAGTCTTAAAGTCTTAATAGTACTCACCATTTGAAAAAAAAGAAAACAAGCACGGGGGTTGGGTGGCAGAGCCCCCATATCAACATAAGACACCATCCATAATTAAGATTACGCTAAAAGTGGCGATTTAAGATTACGCCAGAAGTGGCGTTTTAAGATTAGGCACAGAATGGGCGGTGTTTAGTGACTCAGCAGGTTCTTCCCCACGTGCCTGTGAGTTAGTCTGTATACATTAGCCATTACCCTACCATTACCCTGCCTACGTCACAAACCTTGGAAAACCCCCTCAGAATGTATCTGTACTTTATGATCAAAATAAACAAAAATATGTGTGTTTGCCTAATGATATTGACTATCATATACAGTGGTTTCCATTTCGTTAAGTGGAGTTTTTTAAACCTTCTCCCCCTACCTTAAATACCCTCATAATATAATTTACCATTCTTGATTTGTCCACCATGTCTGCCATGATCTGCTGCAGGTTACGTCCGGGTAGAAGTTCCATCACAATATGAATCTCCTTACGTAGAATACACACACCGTGCTGCTGCACAAGGTTGTCGTGCTGCAATTTCCTGTAAGAAATAGGATATCCATTTAGTGAATCTCAATATTGAGTAACTACATACTTACTAGACAACATAAGTTAATTAATTACCCTAGTAGCAAACACGATTGGGCTCAAATCGGGTTTTGGACGGGCTGCCCACTTTGTGCTTAGATCGTTTTTTGATGGGCTGGCCAATTTGGTGCCACAGCACCACCTGATAACTATGGGTTTTTAGAATCTATTCAATCATTCCTCAATATTTTCTTGTATTTGTTGAATGAAATAGGTCCTGCTAATCCACCCTAAGGCAAAATCATACTCTTCCAATTATGGAAGTACCAAGCAGGCTTATTATCTCAGGTTTAAGCCACATGCAGCATAAACAAGTTTCTATGGTGTACATTGGCCTTCAAATCCATAGTTCCTACCATATGGAGCATATGAGTCTGGCGTTAAATAAATGGTAATGACACAGAAATAGTATTACATTGGATGGCTGCTTAGAGAACCTCCTTATCATCAATCAAATATATAGTCTATCTTATTTCCAAACTGTGAGAACATCTATTCATTTTTCCTTTTCTACAGCAGTAGTATAGTATGTATCGGAACGGGACTATAGTTAAGTACTGTTTATTACTCAATCGACCTGCAGCCAATCAGAGGCCTCCATTTGGTCACGTGACCGGAAGTGACCTACTTAGGGGATTAGTGGTGACGTCACGTGACCTAGTTAGCCAATCAGAGGCCGCCATTTGGTCACGTGACCGGAAGTGACGTCATATGACCTACTTAGGGGACCGGAAGTGACGTCATATGACCTAATTTAGGATCACGTGACCGGAAGTGACCTGATGAGTCACGTGACCGGAAGTGACGTCACATGACCTAATGGCCAACCGGAAGTGAGTGACCTCATTGAGTATCACGTGACCGGAAGTGACCTGATTGATCACGTGACCGGAAGAAGAAGTGACGTCACGCGACTTAATGAAGAGATGAGCGTCTTTAAGGGGTCACGCGCTTTAAAATGTGATATCTTTTTTTTTGGAGGAGGAGGAGGAGGAGGAGGAGGAGGAGAAGGAGAGGAGGAGGAGGCGAGTCTCTTATTTTTTTCGGTAAACTAATAAAAAACACTACGATATAAGTTTTTTTTTTTTTTCATTTTTTATTGTTTTACGAGCGACTGGAAGTGACTTATTGAACTAGGTAGAAGCGTTCTTTAGAGTGTATAAGGGGGGGGGGAGGGGAGGGGAGGGGAGGGAAGGGGAGGGGGGCCCCTTTAAGATGCATGGGGAGGGGGGCGCTTTTAGGATGCATGGGGCGGGTGGGGGGGGGGGAGGGGGGGAGGGGGGAGGGGGGCACTCTAGGGGGGTGGGGGGGCACTCTAAGGGGCGTTTGTCTCTTTTAAGAAAAAAAGAAAAGAAAAAGATTTCAATCGAGAGACACGCTTCTTCCTCTCGAGAGGAAGAAGCGTGTCTCTTCATTTTTTTTTGTTTATCACGTGCCTCGATGAGGCGATCAGCTGCGACTGGAGGAAGTGACACTTTAAGAGGGCCCGCGTCTTAATTGTTATGATATTTTTTTTTACTTACTAATAAAGAAGACGTATGAAAATAAAACACAACAATTCACATGTCCGTCGTTCTCGTTGTTTCTTGCTTGATAAAGTCAAGTAATATCGCGATGCCGAGGTCAAACTTTCCCATGTCCTCAGTCAACACTTGAAGGAGTTCAAAAGGTGTACCGCCGGCACCGTCAGCTTCATCTTGCCACATTTTCAACACTCGGAAGGCCCACTCAGCGGGACTTCCTCCGTATTCGCATTCTTCAGCGATCTTATCTAACCTCTCAGGCGACAATTTTAAATGGTCCCCCACCTCTTTCCACCTGCTACCTAGACGTCTGCCGAGGGTGCCCAAGTGCTTATGCATCGCGCGCGAGTCGGGGTTTTCAAAATCCAACCCCTGTCTGTGGAGAAGGGACATTCACTGAGCCAACAGTTCCACGCGTCTAATGCGGGTGAAGACGCGACCGAGCTCTCCCCATCTATGACGATGCGGGGTTTCACCCCACCAGACTCGGAACATCGCCGTACACAGCTCCTCCGGTGTCTTGACACTGCGCTCTACTAGAGCATCCATACGGGCGGCTCAACTCTTTACCTAGTTGACGAAGCAAGGCGTCGCTTTAGGCTAACCGCCGCTGTCCTACCTCTCTGTTCTCCCCATCGGTCTGCCTCGCGCGTCTCACGTCGTCAAGCCGCATTAACTTTTTTTCAGGTGGACAAGGCGGTGAAGGCGAGCTTGAAAGTGGAATAGCTTGAGCCATCTCGTCTCGTCTTGGCGGCGGCGGCGGCGGCGGCGGCGGCGGCGGCGGCGGCGGCGGCGGCGGCGGCGGTGGTGGCGGTGGTGGTGGTAGTAGACGTTACTGTGGTCAGAGGCGATATGTTTTTTTTCCAACAGAAATCAGAGCTTTTATACAGAGGGAGTTTAATCCCATTTCCAACAGCACTCCAGCTGTCTAGCGACCTGTCCGCATGACGCTTTTTCAGCCGCTCCGCTCCTTAAGAGCTTAGATGACGAGGGGTATGTCATCGCTATCCGTGGAGACCAGCTGAAAACGGTGTTTCTTCCTCATCCATAGCCTTACCTCCTACCCCCTACCTGAGGACGTCTCCCTCCCTCTGACATTCATTGTAACAAACGTCAGAGGTCAGGTGAAAATCGGATTTTTTTCATGCACAGCCTTAGTCAGCTGTCACCCCTCCCTATTGAACTAGCCGGCCGCCGCCTGGCCGGCCCGGTCTACTCACCACGGCAGGAGGTGGTGATTTTTTTTTGTCTTACACTTAAGTCGCTCACCACATGCACACGCCTCTACTCACAGACAGACACGTTCGTCTTAGGGGGGTCCTGCTTCACGCCACACGCCTCCTGTAGTTTTTTTTGTATACACACTCTAAGCTCATCACCGTTAATCCTTTATACAGCTAACGCGCGCTGAATTGCTGAACAGGGTGGTAAGTGGCTTAGCTCATGACAGTGGATCCCTCAAAAAAAAGAGGGGAAAGGGATCCAGCTGAAAACGTCATACCTTATGTCTTTGTGAATGGCCGCCGGTCAGTCGACGGCAGCAACCGCTTAATCCTTTATACAGCTAATGCGCGTTGAATTGCTGAACAGGGTGGTAAGCGGCTTAGCTCATGACAGTCGATCTCTCAAAAGGGGGGAAAGGGATCCAGCTGAAAACGTCATGCCTTATGTCTTTTGTTTCTCTTTGTGAATGGCCGCCGGCCAGCCGGCGGCAGCTGAACAGGGTCAGTAAGTAGCTTAGCTCTAGAAGCGAGAAGGCGTATATAAGGGGCCTGGAAACCTCCATTCACTCACTCATTCTTTTGCTGCTCTCTACAGTCACCACCATGAGCAAAAGACAACACCTAGCGCCATCCAAGAACAAGAAGACTACGCGGAACAGCGCTCGTTTAGCGTCAGTGCCTCCTCTTGCTACTGAAAATGAGACTACCGCCGCAGCCGCTTGGTCTTATCACCCTCCCGCTGTAGCGAGCGCTCGCGGCAGTAGTAGTAGTAGTAGCAGTAGTAGTAGCAGTAGTAGTACTAGTAGTAGTAGTAGTAGTAGTAGTGGTAGTAGTACTACTGGTAGTAGTCGTCGTGCTAGCGACGTTGTTACACTCGCGACGGTACACGTTGCTGCTAAGCGCGCTGCCGCTGCTACTGCCGCCCCGCCTGCTGGTGATCCTCGGGCTGCGGCTGCTGCACCTGCTGCACCTGCTACCGCTGCGCCTGCTACGGCTGCGCCTGCTGAGGCTGCTGCGCCTGCTACTGTTGCGTCTGCTGCTGCTGCTGCTGCTGCTGCTTCTGCTGCACCTGCTGCTACCGCTACTACTACTGACGACAACGCTCCTGGCACAGCGCAGTACTGGCAACCGGGTTTTTACCTCCCCACTACTGTTGATGACTTTGATGACCTGCCGCACGTTGCACAGCCCCTCTCCTCCACCACTACATCGACCGACGCCCTCGACGCCGCTCGCGCTGAGAGTGACAGCTATTCGGACACTCAGCCCCTAAACCGAGAAGAAGAGGAGGAGGAGGAGGAGCAGCAGCAACAGGGTGAGACAGAGAACGACGCTGACGACGAGGCGTACGAAGAACCCGAAGGGAAAGGGGTGGGCGGTACGTTTTTCGGCTCCCCTCTTCGACCTTTCGACCTCACTTCCACTAGTAGCGCCCCGTCCGGTCCGTGGCGACTGCCCTCACCGCCACCTTACGAGGGCGGCGGCGCTTCATCTTCTACCGCTACACTCAGCACCGACGGCGTGTGGCTGCTCTGTTCCAACAACGAGGCCTCGGATACCACCAGCGCTGACGCTGCTCCTGCTAACGGTTCTGCTGCTGATTCAGCTCACGCTGATGGTGTTACTCATCCTGACGGTGTGAAACGTTCTAAGGTGAGTTCCAGAACAACAAGGCCTAGTAAGAAGAGAAAAATACAAGAAAAAGAACGAGATGGACGAGAAGAAGCAGAGAAAACCTTCTCCCGTCTTCTCGGGTTAGAGTTCTGCTTAGACGGAGCTTTGACGCTGGAGATCTGGGAGGACGTGGCTAGACTGTCTAGGAGGCCGCGCTACACAAAAGACGGCCAGGTGAAAGAGGCGTCTCTGACCAGAAGCAAGCGAGTGCACTTCACGGCCGACGCGCTGCGCAAGCTAATAGCACGCATCGCTGATATCCGCGCAGTGGTGCGCATACGCGACACAGCGGCCGCGCAAGGAAGACCTAATCACACCCCCTGGTTCGCAGTGCTGGATGAGGAGGGCGAAGTGTACGCAGCTGTGAGCTACTACAGAGGTAAGAACCTCGTCCACGTGCGCAAGTACGAAGGTCCTAACAAAAAACCCACACAGCAGGGAGTGACGCTGTCCGCCAGAGCGCTCAAAGAGTTGGATGACAAAACAGAGATCATTCTGAAATATCTCGGCATAGATTCGGAATGAGAGACGCTCAACGCTCACGCGCGCACACACACACACAGCGTTTGACGTACGCTGTATGAGACAGACAGACGGATACACAGACAGCAGACAGAAAGATAAATAGATAGATAGATAGACAGATAGATTGATAGATAGATAGATAGTTAGACGGCTAAGTAGTTGGTAACTGAGTGAAAAAAAACATGACACAGTACGTATGCGAAAAGTGTTTCAAAATGTTTAAAAGACCGTACAACCACGAGAGACACGTAGAAAATTGTAGAGTAGTACCTAAGTTTTGCCCTCTATGCAGCGAAGGCGATTGCCGAAAGATCGCCTGTCGACGCGAATCTCTGGACGGGGTGACCGTCCCTCCGCGCATATGTGCTGTACCGAACGGGGAGGAAACGTTCACGGCGAATTGGCCTGCGATACAAACGGGCGTCAGGATGCACGGGACTCGCGTGAGTGTAACAAACTTCAGGCTACCAACCGGCGAGTTAAGTGACGCTGTAGATACTATGCGTCGCATTCACTTGACACAAAGATTCAGATACAAAGTGGGTTTCTCGGTAGGCTTACTCTTACAACACAGAGAAGACAAGAGCAAACTGCGCTACTTTCACGCCTCCCAGAACAACGCAACTCTCATACAACCGCTCCCTACTATAACTAATTCAGAAACTTTGGAAGAGCTCCTCTCAAAGATGCAAAACACCGTCGCTTGCGAGGAGGTACGGAAACTTTGCGACGCTGACACCAAGTGGCACGTTCTTTTTCCTACCAATTTGAACATCTGCGTTTACATGGGACCGGGGGAATTCCCCATAGGCGGTAGGATCACGCAGGCCGGTCGAGTTGGAAAGAGAAGCGGCGTGTTAGATTTTCCCAACAAGGACAACCTCTGCATCTTCCGCTGCATTTCCTTTCACTTATACAACACCAGCAAGCGCGCTTCAGATTTGTTACGTCAGTTCTGTCCCGCTGCCACACCTGAATCCTTTCCGGGTCTGAACATCCGCGACTTACCCGCGTTAGAGAACTTGTTTGACGTACAAATAGCGGTTTACACCGCGTCGCGTCAAGTGCCAGGGCGGAAGTTGAGAAGACGCGTTACTCTGATCAGACCGCCTTCCAGAACTCTGGCCGCCCGAGGTAAAGTCAACCTACACCTGACGGCGAAAGGCGGTTTGCACGTCTCTCTCGTCACGGACTTCAACGCGTACGCGGGCATATACGAATGTTGCAAGTGTAAGGCGGCGTTCACCACCGAGTTCTTGCTGAAGAGACACAGGAACCAGCTTTCCTCTTGCCGACAAGTCAAGTTGCGCTACGTAGGTGGCATCTACCAAAATTTGAGAACGATTTTCGAAGCGCTAGCAGACTTCTCCATTTTTCCCCCCGACGGACATTCCGGAATCTACCCTTACAAGATCGCCTTCGATTTCGAGGCTTTCTTCAGACCGTGCAAGAACCGTCGACGGAACACGTGTCCCTGCTGTGGGATCACGTCCCTTTGTCGGCTAGCGTCGCATCCGACTTTCCGGGGTGGGAGGGGCCCGTCTGCTTCGTCAGAGAATCCGACGCAGATTCCGACCCCTTGTTGGACCGAGTTTTAAATCACATAAACGAGAACGCCAAAGTCATCGGGGAAGCTGTGCTAGAACTTTACCGACCGACCTTAGCGAAGTTAGATGCGGCGATAGGTGAAGCTCTCCTGCTGGAGGAGGCGACGTTCACCCCTTCTCCAGGCGGCTTCGCTGCGGCTCAGACCAGACACCCGTTAGTTCAACTGAAGAAGCGTCTTCTGAGATACATCCGTCAAGCTCCAGTCGTGGGCTTCAACTTGGGGCGTTACGACTTGAACCTGATCAAAATACGCCTTCACTAGTTCTTCGCCTCCGGAGACCGAAGAAACCAAGAATTCAGCGTCATAAAGAGAAGCAATCAATACTTGGCGGTTTACACACAGCACACGGTTTTCTTGGACGTAGTCAACTATTTGGCACCCGGTTACAACTACGCGACCTATTTGCGAGCTTTCACCAGGAACGAAGAGAAAGGTCACTTTCCTTACGAATGGATGACGTCTACCAGGAAACTGGCAAACAGAACGCTGCCACCGAGATCGGCTTTCGACAGCGAGCTGACGGGCGTCAAAATGTCCGAATCAGACTACGCCGCATGTCAGAAAGTTTGGTCCGACGAGAAGATGCAAACTATGGAAGACTACTTGATCCACTACAACAACAAAGACGTCAAACCTTTCATAGAAGCTCTGAAAAATCACGCTAAATTTTTCCAAGATCGCGGCATTGACATGTTGAAAGACGGAGTTTCTCTCGCCGGTTTGACTTTACGGTTCCTCTTCCAAAACCTAGAAGACGCGTTCACAACGTTCCCCCAGTTCGACGCCGTCCTCCACGCTCTGATCAAAGAAAATCTAGTCGGCGGTCCTTCCATCATCTTCCATAGATTTCACGAGAAGGGCACCACGCGGATAAGGGAGCACAAGTACGGCGAAGAAGCGAGACCGTGCCAACACATCCTAGGACTAGACGCTAACTCTCTGTACTTGCGCTGCATGAGCTAAGCGCACTGCACGGGCTATTACGCGGTGAGACGGCCCGAGACCGAGTTCAAGCCCGAAATTAGGCAAAGAAACTCTCACAGCGCTTTGGAGTGGTTACGCTTCGTAGAGCACGACCGCGACGTGAAACTGCGCCACGCTTTGAACGGCGGCGAGATGGTTGTAGGCTGTCGGAGAATTCGCGTGGACGGGTTTCACGCGGCCTCTAATACGGTTTTCCAGTTTCACGGGTGTTGGTTCCACGCTCACGAGTGCACACCGTCGCACCGATATCAGTGCGCTTCACTGAGAGAGGAGAGACGCGACAGAACGACCAGAGTAAGCGCTTACTTGAAAGCGCTAGGTCACAAGCTGGTCGTCGTGTGGGAGTGCGAATGGCGAGAGATGAAGCGTCGAGATGAGCGGGTCAAGGCCTCCCAACAACGCTGGAAGGTTGACGCTTTGAAAGTGTCTCGAAACGCGATGAGCGAGAGCGACATCCTTTCCGCTGTGAAAGAGGAGAAAATGTTCGGTTTAGTTCAAGTGGACATCACTACGCCGCCTCACCTACGAGACTACTTCGAAGAAATGACCCCCGTTTTCAAGAACGCGACCGTTTCAAAATCGGACATAGGACCTCACATGTCAGACTTTGCGCAGGAAGAAAAGCTGTTGAACACGCCTCAGAGATGTCTGATAGGGAGTTACCACGGAAAAAATATTCTCTTGGGAACGCCGCTTCTCAAGTGGTATTTAGAGCACGGTTTGATAGTCACCAAAGTGCAGCTGGTGGTAGAATACCTACCTAAACGCTCCTTTGCCGGTTTCGCGGACGAAGTAACGGCGGCGCGAAGACGTGACGATGTGAACGAGAACGAGAAAATTCTGTCAGACTGTTACAAGTTAATGGGAAACGCTACGTACGGTAAAACAATCTGCAACAAAGAAAAACACACGGCGGTGAGATACACTGACAGTCGGAAGTTCGAACTATTGGCCAATTCGTGGCGCTTCAAAAAGGCGTCCGAGTTGAGTTCCGATCTGTTTGAAGTCGAACTACAACCGAAAACAGTCAACAACAACCTCCCTATTCAAATAGGGTTCATGGAATACCAGTACGCGAAGTTGAAAATGTTAGAGTTCACATACGACTTCTTGGATAGATTCGTCGATCGGCGCGATTATGCCCTTTGTCAAATGGACACCGACAGTCTTTACATGGCTCTCAGCGGTGACACGTTGGGTGACCTAGTCAAACCTCGCCTGAGAGAGACGTACTTCAGAGAGAAACGAAAGTGGCTTCCGACAGCGGTGTGCGACGATCACTTAGAGCTTTTCGTGAAGACAAAAACGGAAAGAGTGCGAGAATGGTGTCCGCCGCCCGGCGGATGTTGTGAGAGACGGTACCTTCACGATCTGAGAACTTCGGGGCTTATGAAAGCGGAGTGGGAAGGTGACGGGATCCTAAGTCTCAACCCTAAGACTTACATTTGCTACGATCGAGTCAGCGACACCGGTGAAAGAAAATCCAAAAAATGGAGTGCAAAAGGCGTACAGAAGAAACAAAACCCTCAGGAACCAGACGACTTCTTGGATGTTCTTCGCCAACGAAAAACTCTCATTGCTGTAAATAGAAACTTCAAAGTGGTGCGAAACAAAATGGTCACCTACACCATAGAGAAAGACGGCGTGCGCTACTTGTATTATAAGCGTCGCGTGCATTCTGACGGTGTGACAACGAGTCCTTTAGAGATATGAAAAAAAAAAAAATAAGCGTGTGCATCTTTTCAAAAATAGAGTGTTTATCAAGATTGAAAAAAAAAAGAAATAAAATAAATAAAATAAAATATTGTTGTGTTTTTATTTTCATACGTCTTCTTTTACTAGTAAGTCGCGCAGTCTCTTAAAGCGTCACTCATGTGACGACGTCGCTTCCAGTCACGTGATCCTAAAGACCCTCACTTCCTAAACAAAAAACTTCTTCTTCCGCTCACGTGATCAATCAAGTCACTTCCGGTCACGTGATCCTCAATGAGGTCACTCACTTCCGGTCGGCCATTAGGTCATGTGACGTCACTTCCGCTCACGTGACTCATCAGGTCACTTCCGGTCACGTGATCCTAAATTAGGTCATATGACGTCACTTCCGGTCCCCTAAGTAGGTCAGTAGGTTACCCAGAATGCACCACTAATCCCCTAAGTAGGTCACTTCCGGTCACGTGACCAAATGGTGGCCTCTGATTGGCTGCAGGGTTACCCAGAATGCACCACTAATCCCCTAAGTAGGTCACTTCCGGTCACGTGACCAAATGGAGGCCTCTGATTGGCTGCATGTCGATTGAGTAATAAACAGTAGTTAACTATAGTCCCGTTCCGATACATACTATACTACTGTTATGGCTAGCTACAAGCTAATTCCCAGAATAATGATGCATCTGCTATCACTCTGCTGCATTTCACGATGTATTTTGAGGTTGATTCTGCACATTACCCTAATGGAGATATACCATTGATACACTGAAAACCCTATATTGAAATAAGTACTCACTAGTGAGGACTTTGGGGTGATCATTTTGATTGGGTCGAGGGGTGGTACCCTGATAATCATTAGAGTGATCATAAGTGAGGACCCAGGTCATCAATATGATCACCCTTTTGACCCAATCACAGAGCATGCTAGGTTGTCAATAGGAAGACCATCGGTACTCAATTTGATGACTACCTTGAATTTTCAAAGTTTTCTTTTTATAAAAAATGATATCTACCAATATTATTATTATCAACCCCCTCCTGATCATCAACTTCAATCATCCAGCCTTTTTTAGAGTACATGTTTTAGTGCTCATAATATGGCAAGTAAGGCTGATATGTATAACAGATGACTGTGAATTCTAACATTGGTTTCAAACACATAAAAGGTGTCTTTGTGTTAGATATCAATGGTTTAGAAAGTTATGACCTTTCTTTCAAATCACTTGAATTTAGACTGTGATAATTGTCTTCATATATCCTCCAACTTGTAAACATATATGACCAATATTACTATAGGTTTTAATCAATAGGTTTTATTCAGGAGGTTTTAGTCAATAGGTTTTAATCAATAGATCGCATG